>JAQQSW010016224.1:0-11722 GCA_028646575.1 Pseudocheirus occidentalis | reverse complement strand
TCACTCAGCATCAATTCATATAAGCCTCTCCAGGTGAGTATGAAGTCCATCTCCTTCCCATTTCTTATAGCACAATAATATTCCATCACATTCATATATCATAACTTATTCAGCCATTCTTTCAAGCGTTCTTGATGAAAAAACCAGAGTTGAATAGAAAATTTTACATTCAAATATGAGAAGCAAGAGAAGGATGAGGAGGTAAACAGGGAAAAGAAATCATAAGGAACTCATCAAAGTTGAACTATTTTCATGCTTACATGGAAAAATAATAATTGTAACTTATGAAACTTTTTTCAGTATGAGAAGAGTTGAAGGAAATATAAATGTGTATATATGTATAGATAATACTCTATATACATATATGTATACATACATATTCTATTTAGCAAGGTATATGTGTGTATGAATACATATGTGAGTGTGTGTATATATGTGTACATTTATACATAGACAGAGGGCACAGGATCAATTGAATAGGAAGGGATGATATTTTTAAAATGAAATTAAGAGGTGAGAGAGGAATATAATGAGAGGAGACAGGGAGAGACAAAACAGGGTAAATTATCTCATATAAAAGAGGTAAGGGAAAACTGGTACAATGGAGGGGAAGAACAGGAAGACAAAAGGGAATGGGTCAACCTTACTCTCATTGAATTTGGCTTAAGGAGGGAATAACATGCACAGTGAGTTGCACATCTTACCTTACAGGGAAGTAGGGGGGAAGGGGATAAGATGGGGGATGATAGAAGGGAGAGCAGATTGGGGGACAGGTTAGTTAGAAGCATGCACTTTTGAAAAGGGACAGGGTCAAAGTAGAAAATAGAACAAGTGGGGGTGATGGGAAAGGATGTATACCTCAAGGCTCAAATATAGTTAGTCTTTCACAATATATCCACTATGGAAATGTTTTGCATAACTACACATGTACAACTTATATTGTATTGCTTTTCTTCCTAGTAAGGGTGGGTGATGAGGGAAGAAGGGAAAGAATCTGGAATTCAAAGTTTTAAAATCAAATGTTTAAATTATTATTATTATTATTAATTATTATTATTATTATTATTACATGCAAGTGGGAAATAAGATATACAGGCACTGTGGCATGGAGATGCATCTTGCTCTAATGGAAAATTAGAGGGGGAATGGGGGAGGATATAGGAAAAAGCATATTGGGGGAGGGGGTATTCAGTGTGATAGCTGTTTTGGGGTGGTGGGAAAGGGAAAGGCAGGAAGGAAAATTTGTAACTCAAAATCTTGTGGAAATGAATGTTGTAAACTAAAAATAAACATAAAATTTAATAAAAATAGATTAAGAACCCCTTCAATAGAGTAATTGTCAAGGTATATGAACAAATAGAATCTTTGGATCATAGATCTGAAGCTAGAAGATATCTTAAAGTTCATCTAGTCCAATTTCCTTATTTTCACAGTTCAAGAAGCAAATACCCAGGCAAGGTACAAGAAAGATGTGAATCAAATCCTCTGACTATAAAGACAGTGCTGTTTCAAACAATTTTCATTTGAGAAAACAAGAAAAATTGTTTAAAATCACTAATAATCAGACAAATGCAAATTAAAACAGCCTTGAGGTATACAAATACACCATCAAGCTCGCAAAGATGGTAAAAGAAGTAAAAAATGCATTCTGGAAATGACTGTATGATGATGGGTATTCAAATTCACTGTACAGTTGGGAATTGGCTCAACATTTGCAGAAAATGATTTGGTATCATGTGAGGAAAATTCCTAAATTGCTCATAGTCTTTGATCCAAAGATTTCCCTATGTGGGCTATATTGCCAAAGTAGTTTTTAGCAGATAAAAAAGAAAGAGACTGACACAGGCAAAATATTAATCTGTGATTAAATAATACAAAAGTATTAATTTGTGATCATAGAAAACTGGAAAGAAAGTAAGGAACTGACAATTGGCGAATAGCTCAACAAATTATGTTCTGTGAATATAATATAACTGTACTGTAAGGCATGATGGATAGGAAGAATTTTGAGACAATGGATAAACTTATATGAATAATATGAGAAAAAGAAAGCATAGCCAAAAGAGTAAGATAGAAAACTTAACACTCATGTCAATAAGATCAATACTGAGATACAGTGAAATACAGTGAGATACAGTGAAATTCTTCTACGTCAATAAATACTAAGCAATTATTAAGCACTGACCAGGCATTCTGTTAGGTGCTAATCAAATACAATGCTACAATATTAGCTCAGTACTATCGAAGTCAAATGACATAGTCTTCCTTTCTGTTAAGATATGATGAACTGTTTTCAGAGAATGTCTTTAGACAGTAGGAATCAATGATTCCATGAGACACAAGAAATATTAGGACAAAACCAGAAGACTGGGGAGGGGTGGGAAGGGAGGGAAAATAAGGTATCTTCTATTGCAAATAATCTGAAAAACAGATCAAGAAGGGAGAATTTAAGAATCTTCTGATTCCTTGGAACATCATGATTTTTTAAAAAAAATATGGTTGGCATATTTCAAGAATAATAAAAAAATTTTCAAATCTCTTAGAATGAGAAGACAAAGTAAAGATTAAAGAGGAACCGTGAATCACCTCATGAAAGAAACTCCCAAAAGAAAAGTCCCAGCGATGTGATAACTTAAATCGAGAGCTTCTACATTAAAAAAAATACAAACCGACAGAAAGAAGTTCAAGTACCATGGAAACACAATAAAGTTAACACAAACCTGGCAGTTTCTTCTGTAAATGAGAGGAAATCTCGGAATACAATATTCTAAAAGGAAAAAACTATAGTTTTACAACCAAGTTACCCTTATCCTGAAAAGCTGACTGTAATTTTGTAGGGAAAAAATGGAATTGTAAAAGATTAGAGGGCAACTACATAGTACAGTGAATAGAGTCCCAGGCCTGGAGTCAAGAAGTCTCATTTTTGTAAGTTCAAATCCAATCTCAGATGCTTACTAGCTATGAGATCCTGGGCAAGTCACTTAACTCTATTTGCTTCAGTTTCCTCATCTGTAAAATGAACTGGAGAAGGAAATGGCAAACCACTCCAATATCTTTGGCAAGAAAACCCCAAATGAGTTCATCAAAAGTCTGACACAACTGATAAACAGCTAAACAACAACAATGGAATAGAAGCATTTTCAGTGAAAATATGAAGTTGAGGAATCCAGAGAGACATAGAAAAATAAATTTATTTGAAAAAATCGGAAGGACCTGTATTATGATGTAGTGCTAACACTCTGACAGAAGAGAAGAAACGAATGTCTCTTCAGAATTTTAAATTCCTCAAAAAATATTGATAGAGTTAAGTAAGAAAAAAAGGGTTTTTATGAGAATTGGAAGACAGTAAAGAAAGGGAGGGTAAAAGTAATACAATAGGCTAGAAAAGAGGAAGAAGGGAATGGGATTTGCAACTTTACACATATGAATATTTGAGAAGAATATACAAAAATGAAAGGGGGAGGAGTCAGCATCAGCTGAATCTCACTTTCATTTGAAGTGGAAAAAGGCGGGTTTTACACACACACACACACACACATACACACACAAATTGGCATAGACTATGTCAAAGTCAACAGGGAAATAAGCATAGATGAGAGGAGCTGTTTGGGAAGAAAATATCTTAGGCAAACAAATTCCCTGACCCTTAAAGGGTAGGGAGGAGTTAAAAAGGAAGGAAAAAGAAAGAAAAGAAAAGTGAAAGGAAGAGAAGATAAAAAAGAATTATAATCCAAGGGATGCCCATCAATTCGGGAATAACTGAACAAATTGTGGCATTTGGACATAATGGAATATTATTACATTGTGAGAAATAAAAAAATGAGAATGATGGATAGTTTGAATTGATGTGAAGTTGAGTGAGTAGTACAAGGAGAAAAATGTTTATACATTCAACAAAATTATAAAGGAAAAATAATAATTTTGAAAGACTTAAAGGACTCTGATCAATGTAATGACCAACCATGTCTTCCAAGGACATATAATAAAGCCTGTTACTCATCTTATGAAAGAGAGATGATGAACTCAAGGTGCAGAGACTTATTTTTTTTTTAAATGGCACTGTGTGTGCTCCTTTTTACTTGCTTTTTTCTTATATGTTACAAGATTTTTTTTCCTTAATAGGACATTGAGGAGAGAAAGGAGGTTAGTAATAGTGATGTTCAAGAAATGAGAGCCTTTGAGATATTTTTTAAAAGGCACAGAAGCAAATATGATGTAGTTCAGAAGGAAGCATAGGTAAGCCAGACAGTTTTGAAAAGAATGTGTGGAATTAATTTTATACTTTTAAAAAGCAAGTTGTATGAAATGGAGATTCATGCTGTCACATACAGTTTTCTTTTTTGTGTTCTCCTTCATATGTAAGAAACTGTCCAGATATATTAGAAGCATAAGGTATAATGCATGACTGACTCTTGCCACAAAGAAGTGTCACCTTGTGTGAAGTTTTTCACTTTAGTTGTAGTGAAAAACCTAAATTCACATTTTTGTCAGATATGTCACAAATTGTTAATATATAACTCTCTCATATATGCTTACACGTTCTGGTCATCAGAATTTCTAAGCTAATAACCTCAAAGTTCTTATTCTAGTCATACATAAATTAATAGCTGGGAAACAAGACACTCTCACTATCTTGTCTTTACTAAGTACTTTATTTTGACTGGCTGCTTTCTTTCCTGTCCTCTCAAAACTGTTTTCTCCCAACTCCTTTTCCCTGAGGGGCTCCTTTCTCAGAGGTTATCTAGGAAGAGCCTGTGTTTCTTCTCCTTTCTACTCTTAAACATTTCCAAATCTGAAAAGTTGCAGTACCTTCTTTTGTGGCAGGGGGATAATAATGTCTTGTTCGAAAAGCACATTATAAAGCTAAAAATTTAATATGGTGATTTCTATACTTCTAGAGTAGGAGCAGTTAGGCGGTAAAGTGGGAAGAGTACAAGACCTGAGTTCACATCCAGAATCATACACTAGCTGTGGCAGGTCACTTAATCTCTGCTTTATTTGATTTCCTCATCTCTAAAACAGAGATATTAATCATATTGCCCGCCTCCCAGGATTGTTATGATGATCAAATAGGTTAATATTCGTAAAACTCTTTATAAACTTTAAAGTTCTACATAAATGCTAATTATTACTATTAGCTATAATTATTTTTACATTTATATTATAAAATATATTATTATATATAACGATATTATTATTGTTGTTAAATATGACACATACCTCTTGATAGAGAAATGATGGATTCACAATGCAAATGGAAACATTTTAGGAGGGGACATAGTGCAAGAATTTGTTTTTCTTGGCTATCTATATAATAGGAGGTTTACTTTTCTTTTTTTCTCAATGGAGAGATTAGGTAGGAGGGAGAGAAGGTTGACCTTTATTAAAAAAAAAGTATTCAAAGTAATTCCAGGGTTGTGTCAGTGGAAAGCACTAGCATCTGGGGGGCTTAGGAAAGCTCTCATGTAGGAAGCTAAGCTGAGCCCTGAAGGAAGCAAAGAATTCTTAGAAGCAGAGGTGAGGTGAGAGAACATTCAATAACTTGGGAACAGCCTGGGCAAATAAATTTCCCACAGTGAAATATGCTTTCCTTCCACCCCAAATGAGGTTTGTAAAAAGGCATTCACAGCACCATCTTGTTTCACTGTTTATAAAAGGGGTTTTGTATTGGCATGCCACATGGTTGTCACATAGCGTGATGTACTGGCTGTCCTGTTCCCAATCTTGAGTAGAGGATAATTCTACAAAAAATAAACAAAAACCACAAGGCAATCTGCCTGACATACTCAACTTGTATCACTTAAATTTTCACATGGATTTATGAATGAATGGGTTGCTATGAAATGGGAACGACTTCTTTGGCTGCTTACTTGCTCCCCTTTTTCTTTCCTGAATATACATGCCTTTGGGATACCACACACTACCATCTATTCTTACATAACTCAGTATAGCTTATTTAAAGATGAAGAGTTTCATATATGCTAAACAACTTTTGCAACAAAACTTTCTATTTGCAAAAAATAACTCCCATGAAAATCTATATGCTGTAATTTTCCCAAGCTATCGGGCAATGTTGATTATAGTGAAATGTGCTATTAATCACTGCAATGATCTCCCATATCCAGCCCCACTGTTACTAGGACCTCCATCCTATCTCATCTGCAGTCAAGCCAGTGGGAATCAATTGGAAGAGGAGGTTCAATGATGTTTCAATGAGTTTCACCAATCAATGAGAATTCTGGGACTGATATATTCTATAAGTTTCTACCTCCTTAGTCTACCTTGTACTCTAAGCTTGGAAAATTCCCACAACCTTCTCTTGTGATTCCTGTGACTCAAAATCAAGATAATTATTTCTTTCCTCTGTGACCTTCCCCCAGATGTCTAATTTAGTCCCATACCACTCAGTTTCCTCTGCTCAGTTTTCACCAATGCCCTCCTTGTGCTCCATATCCTTTTATTATGCTCTTTCCATCTCCAAAATAAATGGAACTTTTGTTTCCATTGAAACTTTCCCCCCTCCCATATCCTTCACCACCATTTCTGGTTGTCTTTTTTCTCATGGCCAGGCAAAGGTAGCAATACTCCATGTTCTCTTTTGCTGCTTTAAGCCATTTTCTCTGCCACCACCCCTTAACACTCTTTCCTCTTTGAAGTTGTCATCCATTTTAATGATGCTGTCTCTAATGACATCTAGAATATTCCCTCATCTTCCTCAGCATCTATAGCAGCTAGTTTATGGGTTTCCTCAACCCAAAACACATTTTAAGCACATGTTCAAGGCACTGTGTTAGGCATCAATGCATACAAATTTTTTTTTTTAGATGACATGATCCTTGTCCTCTATTTCAATCCCTGCCATCAAACTCATTAACTCTAATATTCATATTGATGGCCTTTCCAACATTCTGGCCAAACCACTCCCATGATGTCCATCTCCTTTCTACAACAGTCACTCACAATGCTGATCACTCTATATAAACCACCATCTCCAAAAACTGTTCCAAGATCTAAGATCTTGAACTGTGAAATTCTGTTTGCTAACCGCTCTCCTTGACTCTTTGCCACTATTTTCTTTGCCCTTATTATGATCACAAATCTTTTAAATGTCCTCTTCCTTGTTTACCCAATCTACCATCAATGATCTAGCTTCCTTTTTCTTCTTTCTCCATCTTGACCCTATAATCAGTTATTTCACCAACGCAGCAACTGTTCTGAACTTGCTACTCTTCCTCAAGATCCCAAGTTTCATTGTTAATCCTTTCTCGGTAGACAACCTTCTTGGCTTGACAAACAACTTTCCTGAGACAACTGAAACCATGTGTCAAAAACTTCTCTATTTTGTATTTCTTATATCTCAAAACTTCTCCAAGTTTTTTCTCAAGTTTTCTTCCTTCCTTCTGTTCTAAAGGATGAATTCTACAGCTAAGGAACCATGGTGCGGTAGGAGAAAGATGTAAACCTGGGTTTGAAAGCTTTTCCTGCAGCATACTACCTGTGAGAATTTGAGTGAGTTGTTAAAATTTTCTGGTACCTCTATCTCTTCATTAATAAAGTTAGGAGGTTAGAAAATCTCTATGGCCCTCTCCAGCTCTAAATTTATTAACCAATTCTCTCTTTACCCAGTTTTCTTATCATCTTTGAAAGGGAAGCTAGGTGGTGCAATGGAACCAGGTTTGGAGTCAGGAAGACTAATCTTTCTGAGTTCAAATATAGCCTCAGATACTTATTAACTGTGTGACCCTGGGCAAGTCACTTAACCTGTTTGCCTCAGTTTCCTCATCTGGAAAATAAGATGGAGAAGGAAATGGCAAACCACTCCAGTATCACTGCCAAGAAGAACTTAAATGGGGTCATGAAGAGTTGGACATGACTGAAAAATGAACGGACAACATCATCATCCTTGATCTGTTGATTATTCCACTCACCCCCACCCCATCCCTGTTCCTCTCCTTTTCATTCCTTGTTTCTGTCTCTCCCATCTCTAAACTCATGTTGTCTTCAGGCTCTTCCTTATCTAAAAATATATTCAGCTTTTCCTATCTCCTACTCCACATACTGAGAAGAGAAAAAAAGATGCTGCAAATCATTCAAGTTATGGTACTAAATTTCTCCTCTCTTTATTGCTTAAGTTCTATAATGAGCATTTAGTTACCTCCATTTCCTCACCACATATTAACTCCCTGAAAAATGTCTTCTATTTGCAACCCTCAAATGAAATGACTCTCTCCAAGGTTACCAATCATCTCTTCATTGTCAACTACTGACTCGTGCCAGGCCTTCCTGCAGCATTTGGCTTTATTGTCTGATTCCTGGATATTTCTGCTCCCTTGAATTCTGTGCTTCTAATCCCATCTGGTTCTTTTCCCACTTCTTTGTCCGCTCCTTCAATTTCCTTCATTGGTATCTTTCTTTTTCACCATCTAAATATGGGTGTCCTCCAATGCTTTGTCCTCCTCACTGCTTTTTCTATAATTGCTCCCTTGGAAATCTAATACCAGTAACTCCGTGGTTTCAAATATCACCTCTATATACATCCTTGAAATTCACATATCCAACTTCAACTTGTTCTTGGGTTCTAGTCTTTCATTTCCAAATGCCTGCTCAATATTTCTGTGTGGATATTTATATCACTCGAAACTCAAACTCAGCAATCTGAATCTGAACTCATCATTTTTCTCCCAATACTTGCCATTTTTCGAAAGTCTTTTTCTGCTGATGACATTACCATCCTCTCCATCATCCAAGCTTGAAATCTTTGCACTTATTTTGGAGTTTTCCTTCTCTATCACCCTTATATCCAATCAGTTCCCATGTCTTTTCAATTTAATTTTTATATTTTGTCTCTTATCCTTTTCTCATCCCTAATAAGAGGCCTCATTTAGATCCTTGTTTTTGTCTGGATTGTAATACAGTTTTCCTACCTGGTTTCTCTGCCTTCATTTACCGCATGTCTGATTCAGCCTCTGCCAAAAATAATAGGGCTAACCCTAGTCACACCCCAGTAACAGGCTGGCTTCTTATCCTCAGGCTGTCTTTTGGGACTGGAACTTCTTCAGTATACTTGGTGGTACATGTCCCACAATCAACCCTGATATTACCATCGGGCCACACTCCGTTCTTGGGTTCCTGTCTCTGTTCTCCATTGGATTTACATAGGTTGTAGCCAGTTTCCTTATGTGCCATCACATTAAAACAACAATTAAAAACTTCTGTTCACTCATGAACCCTCTTAAGGGGAAAAATATAATGTTATCCTCAGAAAGGGAGAAGCTTAAAGGTTAGTCTTTTTTTTTAATTTTTAATGCAGATTTCAATGCCATCAGTCACAAACTTTGCAATTAGATGAAAAGAAATGCTTCTTTTAAAGGCAAAATATGCTTAGGAAGAATAGACGAAGTGAGCAATAGTGTCACCTAGTGGGGAATGATCCCAGGCATTTTTAGAGAATGAGTCTAAGCTTTCTAATTCTATACAATTCCAAGTTTAAATAATGATAATAAGCTGTATGTTTCAGGGCAGCAACCCACTTAAGAGAAATACTCTAAATGTTTCCTCCTGAAATTACTGTTCTGAATTAACATGGTTAGCTAGTTCATCTCTGCTGTTAGTCGTGAGTAGGATAATGAGCTTGTCTCAGAACACTCCTAGGTTGCTTAATTTGGGTTTTTACAAAACTTCCTACAACCTCCCTTGAAACAAGGACAATACTTCACTAATTCTATTTTAAATTGTCTCCTATAATCACCATATATATTTGTACTAAAAAGGCAGCCTGACACTTACATGCTTTTTAAAGGTAATGTTGCCATTCAGGGGTCCTTAATCTTTCTGGGCATCAAAATCCCTTTTTAATATATTAAAAAAATGCTTGCCATCATATGATAATAGTTAGTGTCTTATTTTCTGTGGATTACAAAATAACCACCAGACTATGTAACAGTAATAATGAGAATATCTTAAATGTAGATTGTGCTTCCTATGTGCCAGGCACTGTGCTACTAAGGTACTGAAGACAAAAGACACAACGAAACAATTCCTACCCTCAATGAGTTTACCTTCTATATGAGAAAAAACAGGTACACATTTAAGTATATGTAAGACACATACAAAGGAAAGGATTTACAAGGCAGAGACACACAATAGAAAAAAGCTACTAAACGTTCAACCATTATTTTTAATGAATTTGTATCTATTCATAATAACACAGATTTGTAAAAACAACTTCATATCTGAATGTGCACGACATGTCATTTATTCCATCTACAGCAGGTTCTTTGATTATTTTTCTGTTGAGTTATTTAATGAGATGGCAGGCACATTTTTACATCATCATTAACAAATATTCTATTATTTACACTGCCTACTTTGTTGTAGTTAAATAAAGAGTATGATGATAATGACTTCTAACCTTATGGATACTTAAAACCTTTGTACTGATTCCCTGGCTCCAGCAGCTGTCCATGGTCTAGGAAACTACTAGAAGAATGAGAACAATGAAGTCTGCTAAACTTGTTTCTAATCCAGGTCATGCCACCTAGTAACTGTGGGGCACTGGACAACTTAATTAATGTTTATAGGCTTCAATTTTCTCATCTTTCAGTTGACAGGTGAGAGTCAGTATGGTTGTATGGATAAAGAGCCAATCTTTAAGTCAGGAAGACTTGGATCCAAGTCCTACTTCTGTGTGACTCCAGTAATTTATCTACCTCTCAGGTCTCTAGGTAACATTTTATGACTGGATGTTGCACAAAAAAAGCAGAAATGAAACTGCTGAGGGGATTTTTGTAACTGGGAATTTTCTATATTAACTAAATCATTGGTTTGGAAAATCTCAAAAAGTGGGTAGCCTTATATAAGCTATATACTTTCTTATAGCTAAAATATTTTGTGTGTCAAGATAACAGGCTGGTATTGAGGAAAGAATATTTCTAAATTTAAAAAACTCAGAGCTTCAACCTCACAGCTATCTTTGGGCAAAGATGACAAAAGAGAAAAGTATTAAGAAGGTACTAGGCAGAAGAACTGTCTCTAGGATGGAGAAACCCAGGAGAAACCTAGTATGGAGGAGCCTTTATAACATATAGACAGTAAATTTTTATGGAGAACTGAGAAATTAAACAGTGGATTGCTTTGGAGATTAGTGAAGGGTGAGAGTGCAGCAATATAAATGGCCTAAGCATATTTTCTTAGAGAATTCTAATTCTTCATGTAACTCACCATCCAGGTGTGGTTGTTTAATTAAAAGTATGTTGTTTTATTTAGAAAGGCCAAATCCTTTCTCCCCTCTATATTATAAATAAAGCATGAGGAGCCAAGATGGTGGCATAGAAGCAGCAAAGTTTGGCAGCTCCCATACAGCCACCCTAAACACTCACAGAATATGACTCTAAACAGATTTTAGAGCTCCAAGACTCTCCAAAATACAGAAAACACATCTGTTGCTGCAGGCAGCTCAGGAGGAGGGGCTCATCACAGCAGTCTGGGAGCCGAGGCTGGCCCAGCCCAAAACCCCAGCCTGGCCAGGCCCCAGGGCAGTTGGGCCGAGCCAAATCTATGGGAGAGCAGATAGGCAGTACTGGAGGCATGGTTCCCACATGTATCAGGCCAGAGGAAAGAAGGTTAAGAGAAAGGTCAGTGGATTTTGCTAAATTTGGGGGAGAAGAGCGGTCTGGCTAAACTGCTCCCAGGGCAAGGAAGCAGTGAGAGGCTGGCTGTGACA
>JAQQSW010016223.1:0-11722 GCA_028646575.1 Pseudocheirus occidentalis | reverse complement strand
ATGTAATCAAGATTATCTATTTTGCATTTTATAATGCTTTCCAACTCTTCTTTGGCCATAAAGTCTTCCCTGCACCATAAATCTGACAGGTAAACTATTCCTTGCTTCTCCAGATTATTTACAGTATCAGCCTTTACATCTAGATCATGCATCCATTTAGACTTGACTTTGGTGTATGGCATTAGATAATGGTCTATGCCCATTTTTTGCCATACTACATTCCAATTTTCCCAGCAGTTTTTGTCAAAGGGAAAAGAAACTGGGATCTTTGGGCTTATTGAACAGTATATTACTATAGTCATTGACTACTGAGTCTTTTTTACCCCATCTATTCCATTGATCCACTACTCTGTTGGCATTTTTCAGGACCTCTGCTTTGTAATAGAGATTAAAATCTGGTATGGCTAGGCCACCTTCCCTAACATTTCTTTTTCATTAGTTGTCTTGATATTCTGGACTCTTTGTTCTCCCCCCCCTTCATTTTCTATGGGTGAAATAAAAGTTGTCATGTATCCAACATGAACTAGTAACTGATTACACACATGTACGTATTCTTACACACATTTTCTTTTTTTAATTTTTAATTTATTGACTTATTTACTTTTAGTTTACACGATTCAGTTACAGAATCACTTGAGTTTCAGATTTTATCCCCTCTCTTCTTCCCCCCCCATGGTGGCAAACAATCATGTGTGGGATCTGCAAACACTTTCACATTGTACAATAGTCTGGTTGTATAGAAGCATTGTAACCAATGGAGTGAATAATGGGAAAAGAAAAGAAAAAGAAACAAAAGCAGACCTGGAAAACAACAATGGCATGTGTCGCTACAGTCTCCATTTAAACTCTAGTATTTCTAGATCTTTCTCTGAGTGTAGGTATCTCCTTCCATTCTGAGACTTGTAGAGTTATCTTTTAACTGTGTGTTGCTGAGAAGAGTCCAGTTTATCAAGGTTGGTCATCACACATATGATGTATCTGTGACTGTGTACAAATTTTTCCTGGTTCAGCTCTTCTCACTTAGCATCAATTCATATAAGTCTCTCCAGGTAAATATGAAATCTATCTCCTTCCCATTTCTTATAGCACAATAGTATTCCATTATATTCATATACCGGAACTTGTTCAGCCATTTCCCAGTTGATGGGCATTCCCTAAGTTTCCAGTTTTTTGCCACTACAAAGAGGGCTGAAATGAATATTGTTGTACATATGGGTCCTTTTCCTACTTCTATGATCTCTTTGGGATACAACCCCAAAAAGTGGTATTATTAGGTCAAAAGGTATACAATTATTTATAGCCCTTTGGGCATAATTCCAGATTGCCCTGCAGAATGGTTGTATCCGTTCACAGCTCCACCTGCAATGCATTAGCATTCCAATTTTTCCACAACCTTTCCAGCACTTGTCATTTTCCTGTTTTGACATCTTAGCCAATCTGACTGGTGAGATGCTTACACACATTTTCAGAAACTTAGTCATAAGAGAAATTTTGAGATTCCTTGAAGGCTATTTTAGGTTGAATTGAAACAAGACAAGAGGTTTTTTCTACATAAAACCATAGTGCAGAATCCTAGGTCATTTGATACAAAAATTGTACATTAAAATTTCAAGGAGAAAGGAGTTACATAAAAGGATACCTGGAAATATTCATTTTTTAGTATACATCCTTCATTATTTTTTTGTCTTTGAGCTTAGTACCTTTTCAAATGCCAAAGCAGGTGTGTAAATGAGGACTTGGGGTCATGTTGTAAATATTAGCATGGTTTAAATATATCTAATTCTAAACATGAGAAGGGTGGTTATAATTTCATCCAGTGAGTGTGACAGCATGAGGAATATTCCCAGCATTGTTTGGCTCCAGCTATTTTGCTGCAGCAATTCATGGATCTAGACAGATTTATAAGGGGTGACCTTCAAGACTTAGTGTGTTTGGGAGCTTTGTGATTTCCACAGGGGTTACTGACAGGACATTACATTGACAGACACAGTGAGTGTTCTACCTCTCTGGCATTTTTAAAACACATCTGTATTCATCAGAAAACACTAGGTTTGCACAGAGCAGACTTCGGAGATAGATGCATAGCTACATGAATTTCACATGGGATGAAGTTCATTGGCAGGGCTGCTATGTCAAGAGCTTGGATCTCAGTGCTTTCTCCAGGCAAATGCTCAAGTCCCCACACTGTGAGATTCATCACAATTTGTTTTTAATACAGATTTTAAGGCTGACTTTTACCCATTATATTTACACAGTCCTGAAATTGATAAGGGTATTAATCAGATAATCATTTTCTAGCAGGAAAGGACAGCAAAGGGACTTAGAGAGTGTAATTGGAGATTATGAAAAAAAATGTAGACCTGGGTTTTGAAACAGAAGATGAGACTCCTTCAGTTTTTCTCCTTTTATATAATGTGTTAATTCCATGTTTGCTTTACTGCATATTATGACATATAAACATTTTAGAACACATTTTTTAAGTTTTGGTGGTTTTGTTCAACTTTCATTTTTTTGTTTAGTTTTTTTGTGATTGACTAGGATATTAAAAAACAAGCAAGCCTCTTGCTTTTTCTGCTTGAGGAATTCATAAGGTTCTACTAAGAGTTATAGAGGCACCCCTGTATGTGATTCTTAAACCACAATACTTACAATGTTATATACGGTCTTCTGAGAATAGAGGTTTAGATGTTGCTTCTTTCAGTTAGAAGTTGTTCCATTTCCTCATATTTGGATCTATTTACTGTGATGCCACTTTATCCTAACATTTTCTAAAACTATTACTTTTGACATATGTGAGAAAGAGTTCAATGTAGTAAATAGAGAGCTGGCCATGGACTTGAGAAGATATGAGTTCATATCCTTCCTGGCCACTTACAAACTGTGTGACTCTTGAACTATTTCCTGACTACCAGTCTCAGTCCTACTATTTTCTATTAGACATTTCAAACTGTATTCCCATTAGATGTCTTAAAACTCAAAATACCCAGTTCTGAACTAATTATCTTTTCTCCAAAACTTCCTTCTTTTATAATCAAGAATACCATTATCCTCCCAACAAGCCTAGCTTGCAAACTAGTTATCTCCTCAACTTCTCACCCATTATTGTACTTCCTTCCCCATGTTCAAACTGTTGCTAAGTTATTTTGATTTTACCTTTGCAATATATCTCTAGTCTTTCTTCTTTGATACTCTCATCATCTCATACCAGGACTATTAAAATAGCCAATATTAAAATAGATTGATCTTCCTGTCTCAAGTATCTCCTCAGTCCAAAGCTCTCCATTCAGCTGCCAAACTGATCTTAAAGTGCAGGTCTTACCATGTCAGTAAACTCCAGTATCTTCCTCTTATTTTTAGGACCCATCATAAAATTGCCTTGCCTGTTCCCTTCCCTTACAGTCTTCTTATACATTACTCCCTTTCTCATACTTTGTAATCATTGACACTGACCTGTTTGCTGTTTCATGAACAAGATACTTAAATTCCTTAACATGGCTACTTTCATTATTGGCCTCCATGCTTAGAATCCTTTATTGCATTATCTTTATCTCTTGGTTTCTCTCAATTTTTAAAGTCCCAGTTGAAATCTTTGAATATCTAAAAGTGGATGTCCTGTAGAATTCTTAAATTCATCTTTTACAAAAAGAACCTCAAATTTTTTTCTACCTAAAACCCTCTAGCCCTCCTAATTTCCCTAATGCTATTAAGAGAAATACCATCCTCTCAATCAGTCCCCTCAGGCTTCTAACCTAGATCTCATCCTTGGCTCCTCACTATCTTTTATCCACCTCAATATTCAATTTGTTGTAACAGGTCTGATGATTTTAGCTTTGCAATACCTCTTGAATACATCCATTTCTCTGCTCTGATGCTGCAACCAACCTGGCATGGCTATCATTAATTCATACTTGGACAATTACAATACCCTACTGATTGGTCATCCTGCTTCAAGTTTCTGCAAACTCCACTTCATCCTCCATTCAGCTGCCAAAGTTATTTTCATAAAGTGCAGGTCCAATTTTGATGCTTCCCTTCACCCCTCAAAAAACTCCAGTAGTTCCTTATCAACCCTAAGAGAATACAACCCTGTGCTTGGCATGCGAAGTTATTCATAATCCAGTACTACTCCCTCCCATCCATGCACATACCACCTTTCTATTTTCCATATACCCATCCTCAACCATATTATAAGAAGATACTTCGTCTCTTAAGTCCAGGCTGTCCTGAATGCCTAAAATGTTCTCCCTTCTCATCTCTGACTTCTGGTTTTCTTCAAGTCTCAAATAAAATCCATTTTTATTTTCAGAAGATCTGTCCCTAGCCCTTTTAAATTTAGTGCCTTCCTTTTCTAAATAAATTCAATTTTTTTCTCAGCATAATTAATTTGTACTTATTCGTTTGCTTATTGTCTTTCATATTAGACTGTGAACTCCTTGAAGGCATGGGTTGTCTTTTGTTTCTTTTATATCTACAATGCTTAGCACCTGGCCTATGGTGGGTCCTTAATTAATGTTTATTGATGCACTAAAATCCCAGCTTTTAAAGGAATTCTTTCCTAATTACCCTTATTGTTCATGTCCTCCCTCTAAGACTACCTCCAATTTAATCTGTAAATAATTTATATGTAGATAGCTCTTTACATGTCATCATGCCCATTAGAATGTGAACACCTTGAGAGCAAAGACTACTTTTGCCTTTCTTTGTATCCCTAGCATTTAGCACAGTCGCTGTCTCATATAAAATACTTAATAAATGTTTGTTGACTAATTGACAGAATGAGACTGAGAAAGACACTAAGACTATAGTTTTCAGGGAAAATATGTAATACTATATGGAGTTTTCTTTTTTTCATTCTTATTTAAGTTTAGTCTTCTTTAAGATTTTTCTATATTACTGAAATCACATTTCTGGCCTTTGAACATATCTATACCTTACCATTCATGCCACCATAAAATATTTAATTTAGAAAAGTTTTGCTATTTCATATACTTACCATACAGTCATGTCTGCATTTTAAAATTCTTTTGGAAAACCATTCAATATCCTTGCATCTTAGTGAATGAATCATCTCTCATTACGCTGACATTTCCAGGAAGGACCTCTTCAATGCTCAGCTTGTCAGACTATCAGCAATCTCAACCATCCAGAATGCAACCAAGAATTATAAATTGGGCAGAATGACTTCTGGACTGCTGAAATAGCTATAACAAAAAAGGATTTGACTTCTTTCCTCTATAAGAGAGACCTTCAGTGTCCAGAAGACGAAAACCACTATTACCTCATATTACTATTTTGAGAGGATAATGAATAGGGAGGCATCGAGCACTAGGGTCAAAATAGCTTATGTTCGAGTCCTGAGTAACCATGGGGAATTTATTTAAAGCACTCAGAGTCCTAGGCATGTCTCTAAGACTTTTCTTTTCCATAAAAAGATCTATCCTGTGGTGAAATCACAGGCCTGAAAAAAAGAAACAACAAATGAAGTTATTATATTTCTCTTTTATATGCATATTTCCCAACCTTAGTTCAAGGTCCTTGGAGGTAGTAATACCAGTTTATGTTGTTTTGTTACTTGCAAAAAATAGTTATTTGTACAGAAATATTTGTTAAAAAGCTATTTTATTGGTTGCTGAATTATCACATTATCTCTCAATACTATTTCACTACAGCATTTTTTTAAATTTTCTCATTGCTATGAGACTATGTGTAGTTTTTTGTTTGTTTTTGATTTTGTGTATCTTAACTGATATATAGAAATGAGATTATATAATACCAAAGTTAGACGTTGGATACCCCTTCCACAACATCAATACACCTTTTACTTTTTCTCACTCTCTTTTTTAGAAAAACATAGTATTAGCTACTTTATTCAAATAAGTTGTGTTAAGACTAGATTTATATTCTGTGGTATTCTAGTCTTTTTCTTACTCTTGAATTTTTCATATTTATGTTATTTTAAATTTGTGGAATAAAATATTTTCATAACATTAAAAAGATGATTATATTTGAAATTGCAAATCTATTATGTGTTACTTGCTATTTACTGTAAAAATATAATAAAGTTATCATGTAAATTTTTTTCCTCCCTCGCCCTCACCCAAGAGATGGCTACTATTTGGCACAAATTTGTATATGTATATATGAAAAATTATTCTATATAAGTTTATATTTATCAGTTCTTTCTCTGTATGCAGAGAACATCTTTCTTCATATGTCCTTTATAGTTTACTTGGATGTTGTAATAGTCAAACTGACTTATTCACTCAATGTCTTGACTTTGAAGTAAGTCAAGCTCACATCAGCTCTGAGAAGGAAATTTAGTGGGAATAAAAGAAAGAGGTTTGCCCTCTATGATCTTTTCATTCTTTATAACTGTGAAATAAGGAAAAAGTGCATTAAAGGATGTCTGTAGAAGATTCACAAATACTTTGAGGGCATAGTTTTAAAGCATATGATTTTTTTTCTGGAAGTTCCTACAATACTTAAGTGCTATTTTTAGG
Organism: Pseudocheirus occidentalis; assembly: GCA_028646575.1. NCBI lineage: Eukaryota > Metazoa > Chordata > Mammalia > Diprotodontia > Pseudocheiridae > Pseudocheirus > Pseudocheirus occidentalis. The sequence continues at coordinate 5,222 of JAQQSW010016223.1, read as the reverse complement.
GATATAGATTTTGTTTTCCTACTTTGAGACTGAAAGTTCATCACTTTTATGTGGTACAAAGTATTACTTTATATATTTTTTACATTTTTCTTTAATTTTTATTTCTTAGAATTTAATAGGATTTTTCTTGCTCAAACAAAATGCATTAATTACAATGACAACACAACAATTATAAATTATAATAATGATAGGTAAAATTTGCATAACCCTTTGTGATTTTCAAATGATTTTATATTTCATCCCATGTGATACATCAACTCAGGTAAATATATGAGAAAAGGCTAATGAATAATAATAAGTAGTAGTAGCCATAGTACTTTAAGGTTTACAAAGATGTATATACACCCATTTAAGTGTTCAAACATAAATTTACACATAAAGCACACATATATTTGTGTGTATATGTATACATGTATATACATATACACACGCACTATAACAACCTTGTTGGTAAGGTAAGGTAGGTGTCATTATTATCAAATAATGGATGAGGACACATAGTTCAAGAGTTGAGGTTTTTTTTCATAAAACCATGCTAGATGTTAAAAACAAGAATTAGACATTGAATTCAAATATTCTGATTCTAAAGTGCTATTTCTACCATAAATCCCATTACTCTTCTGATATTTTCAGTTACAGATTTCTCATTTTATGATTTAATTTCTCTAGTATAAAAACTGGGTAGTCTGGTAATTAAATTGAGATTAGGATTATCTTTAAGACAATTAATGTTATATCTCACAAGATAATACATTTTTGGCTATACATATTGAAACTTTGAACATAAATTTATACTGAAGACACAATGGTTTACAAATTCACTGCCTTTATCAATGTTCTGTCTGAATTCTGAAAATTCATAAAGAGTTGTAGAGATTTTCATGTCATGAAAGTTTAAGTTGACAAGGGAATGTAGAAATTATTTCAAATCACCCTTCACTTATGAAATCTGGAAAGTTAAAAAAAAACCTACTGTGGCTCCCTATTACTATTACTATCCTATCACTATTAGTATGAAACAGGAACCTCAGACTGCCATTTTAAGGTCTGTAAAATCTGACTTCTAAATATTTTGCACCCTTATTGGCTACTATGGCCCCTTTCATGCTGTATATTCTCTTCAGAATAGCTTATTGGCTGTTCTAGGAAACTGACATATTATCTCCCATCTCCTCATCTCTTCTTGGACTTTTCTCTATGCCTTCAGACATTCCAGGCAAGAATTATGTTCTAATTTCTCCAGGCATTCATGCTTTTTTGATCCTCAAATTACTTTGTATTCCTTTCTTCATTTATATGTTGTAACTTTCTAGTATAATATGTTTATTCAAGGAGGGATTGATTCATCTTTAGCATCTAGCCCTGTGGCTGAGAATTAGTATTTAAATATTTGTTGAACATCAGAGAACAGGTAACTAACTCTAAAACCATTATCATGAATGAACATTATATCAGAAATCTCAATGAATTTTATGTAAATTTTAATTTTGTCTTTGGTAGGTCAAAAATAAACAAAGACAATGATCTCACAAAATTATTAATAAGCTTTGGTGATTTTTCCTACCCCCATACCTTTGTGTTTTTAGAGTCACTAACTGTCTTCAAGATTCAAGTCAAGAAACATCATCAATATGACATCTTTACTGGTTTTCCAGTAGCTAGATATTATTTTATATATTATAAGTAGCACACACATATGCATGCACAAGTATGTGTGCATTCGTGTGTGTGTGTGCGTGCATAAATTGATACAGTCAGAACTATCCATTTTTCCCGAAGACTTTCAGTAGTGTTTGACTTTTTGTTAACCCTGTTTGGTATTTTCTTGGCAAAGATACTGGAATGGTTTGTCTTTTCCTACTCCAGCTCATTTTACATTTGAGGAAACTGAGGCAAGAAGGATTAAATGATTTGCCCAGAGTCACTCAGTTTGTAAGCATCTGAAACCAGATTTAAACTCAGGAAAATAAGTCTTCTTAGCTGCAGGACTAGGACTTTACCCACTTTACCACCTAGCTGCCCTTCCTTATATCTATAATATATCAATCATTACCTATCTATTCTCCTGAGTCAGGGACTATCTTTTGTCTTTGTAGGAAAGTCATAGCATCTGAAACATAGCGGAATTTTATAAATTCTTGTTGATGCATTCATTGGCTCATGATGTCCTCATTAGAAACTGGATATATTGTATGTATCCATAATACTGACGATGATTAAATAATAATAATAGTATTTACACAGTTTTAAGGTCTAAAAATTACATATTTTATCCTGAGCTTCATATGTCATTTCAGCTTCACAATAGCCTTAAATGGTAGATGCTCTTATAATCCCCATTTTACAAATGAACAAAATGAAACCAAGATAGGGCAAAGCATTTGACCAGGGTGTCATAGCTAATAGGTGTCAGAGGTGTGACTTCAGCTCAGTGTTTCCTAACACCAAGCCCCATGCTAAAAAGATGCCCCATGGAGTGGTTGATAAAAATCAGCTATGTAGAAATTACTGTTTACATTTCTATCACAAGCATAGTTGATTTATAAAAGGAATATGCTCATTGTCTACAAATTCATACAATGGATGTATGACCATACAGCCAATACATAGAAATGTATTCTATGCATGATATGAGTTCTAGAAAACATGAAACTTTTTGGGGGGAGAAAAAAAGGTGAACATCTGCATTTTTAGACTGAGGTCCTCTTGAACTTTTAATAGGAATTAGATATAATATATATTACATATATAATATATGTAAATATATTATATCAAGGATATATACATCTTTGTAACCAATTTCATCTTTCTAAATTACTGGCTAGTAAAATTTGTGCCTAAAATGTGACTGTTAGTATTGACCTTCCCAGTGTTACATACGTAGAAAGCGGATATTCAATTCAGTTCCTGGAAGCCAATGCTTCTTTTGAATCATTAACAAGGTGTTTATGGAATGCCATGCCCTCCAGAACAGCATCAGGAGTCATGTTATGGTACTCACCACTTTACAGCTGTGAAAAACGACCTTGAGCTATCTTTGAATAAGGAAACTTAAACAGTTTCACATATACTGCCTTAGACATAAAGTGCAGAAGAACAATGAAAGATATGATTCCCAGTACAGTAAGACCCTAGCAATGTAACATCAATAAAGTCAGTACATTATGATATGATGACCTTGACACAGTTTAACTGGGCTTCTCAGGTTTCATGAATGGAAATTGGTTATAATCCTCCAAAGTATTTTATCCTGCTTTTATTTTTGATCAGTGCTCTGGCATAAAGCACGCTACTAGTCATGTGATGAAATACTTTTAAGTTTCCCTAAAGGCAAAAATTAATTTCATATCACACTTGCCATCACTCATGGGAAAAAAATTGTAGAAATGTGTGTGGTACCCTGTAATGCCACACACAAGAAGCTTTCCAGAGGATGGCTGCTGTTAACAGCTTTGAAGGTTCTGATTACATAGTATAGTGAATACTCTATTTTTTCCATAACAAACAAAGCAAAACATTCACAGAAAATCAAAGTACAGCATTCACAGCAACTTATGACACAAAAAGGCCACGTAGTTTCCACCACAGTTGTCACAAAGTTTTCCACAAAGAACAATCATTTAGTAGCTCAGTCATTCAATCATGCTTAAGGAGGTTTGCCTCCTCAAGGAACACAAAATACAAAAGTCAAAGTCCTCCACTCATAGGGCACACTAAGTTAACTCAATCAGTCACTTATTCAGTCATCAATCATTAAGTACAATCATTTAGTGAATCAATAATTCTATCAATTCAATCATCCTTCATCATTCACTATTTAATCATCAGAATATACACAGACACTCTATCCCTAGGTCACTAGTAAATTTACAATTTCTCAGTCAGCACAAAGTATCCAAGTAAAGTCTTCTTTCAGCTTGACTGGTGGTGATTTCTCAGATTCACTGCATCCCCTTCCATCCTCCCATATCCTACCTAGATTCACCAAACTGTCACCTGAGTTCAAAGGCAGACAGCTCCCAGGTCCTTGTCCAGCTCTCTGTGCAGTTTCTGTTCCACACTGAAGCTCACAGTGTCCAGTCCTCTCCAAATCCTTTACAATCTTTGTTCCTGGGAAGTCAAGTCCCAACAAAGACACAAACAAGCTTATGCAAAGTACCAGCATCACAGTCATGCTTCCTCAGTCCCCTAGGAGCTCTGGCTGGCCCTCAGACTCAGCAAAAGTCTCAGCTGGTTCCCTGAATCACTCCATCCAGGTTTTCAAAATAAAAATCATTCTCTTCAGCCTGGGAGAGCGGTGGTGCTGGGGGTGTTCCTCTTCATCCCCCTCAGCTCCTCTTCAGCTTCCCCAGTGGCAGTAGCTTCTGCCTGCAGAGAGTTTATTCCAAGAAGATCTGACTCTCCCTCTCTGGGATTTTCCTTATATAAAGTATTGCCCCTCCCTGTTCAGCTCATTTCTGTTACATCAGCAGCAGAGGCAGGAGTTCATGCCATCTGTTTTTTTTTAAACAAAGGCTTAATCTGAACTAGCAATACAAAAGGAAGTTCAGATCTCATTACTGTTACAAACCTCACATGCCACAACTGGAGGCTGGCTTATTGATAATCAGGGCCTGACAGAAACAAGGACATCAAAAGAATTACACAAAACAAGCAATATGTCTGTGATTGGGTTCTGGTGTCATGTCCATTGATTGCCTTTTGAACTCAATAATATATTGAGCTAACATTGAAAAAAAGCAATCTGTGAGACCACTTGCATTTATCATTTCATCTAGTTATTCATTTAGTCAATCATTTTCTAAGTAAAAAGCCTTGTTGTATGTTGTATTGTTTTTGTATAGTGATATGTATGGAACACAGACATACACACATATATAATGAATATACATATACACACATAGGCATACTTATATGTTTATATTTGTATATATTTATAAATATTCACACAGTACAAGTATGTATACTGTTTGCTATATATTTATATTAAAAACTGAATCTCTCTAGTTTGTCCAGGATGAAATGTAAGGGCCTGCTAATGATCATAGACCAACTCTAACTAATAAGTGAGCTTTTTTATCTGCTCAACATTTGACTTGGCCTAATTCAGCCCTCCTTAGGAAATTCTATGTCTCTGAATGGCTCTGGAGGAGAAGGTGACCCAGCTCTCCCTCACTCAAATCAAAATCAGCTTCAAGTCATGTCATCATTTCCCCAAATGA
>JAQQSW010016222.1:0-11722 GCA_028646575.1 Pseudocheirus occidentalis | reverse complement strand
ACATAGGAGGGTTTATATATGTGTATGAACACATATCTGAGTATGTGTATATATGTGTACATAGAGGGTATAGCATCAATTGAATAGGAAGGGACGATACTTTAAAAGGTGAAATTCTGAGGTGGGAGAGGATTAGAATGAGAGGAGACAGGGAGAGACAGAATGGGGTTAATCATCTCATATAGAAGAGGAGAAGAACAGGAAGGCAAAAGGGAAAGGGTCAACCTTACTCTCACTGAATTTGGTTTAGGGAAGGAATGACATAAACTCTTAATCTTGACACACAGGAGAGTAGTGGGGACGGGGATGAGAGGTGGGATGACGGAGGGGGGGACAGGTTGGGGGAAGGGTTGCTGGGAGCACACACTTCCATAAAGTGACAGGGACAGGGTAGAGAACAGAACAAGGAGGGGGTGTGATAGGAAGGAGGGACATATAATTAGTCTCTCACAATATGTCCATTGTGGAGATGTTCTGTGTAATTACACAGGTACAGCCTGTATTGAATTGCTTGTCCTTCCAGTCTCATGGAAATGAATGATGTAAACAAGAAAATAAATAAATTAATAAAAAATAATAATATAGCTTAAGCTTAAAAGTATGTTCCACTTACTACTTTTTTTTTATTTTTCCTGCAAAGTTGATTGTTAAATGTTTGCCAGCATAACCACTGGACATAAAGTACCATATCCTCATATCAAAATCAGTGGCACACCATGTCACATACCATGGAGGCAGCAATGTAATGAAGCAGGGATGCATTATTTAGGCTTTTAAAGTTTATTTATATAATAATGCTTGGAAAAACTACATGGAGTCTTCCAACTGTATAGAGGATCACATAGTCCAAGAGAAAGAAGACTGACTCTAAAATCAGAAAATCTGTGTTCAGATCAAATCTTTGTCTAAAAACTCCAAAAGATTTTCTTGTTTCTTCCAGGAGCTCCTACTGATGCTAGATCCACCCTGCCTCTTGGCCCACCCTTCATTCAGGCATTCTTCTCCACCTTGGAACTCTGCCTACTCATGAATTAGACTGGGATCTCCTTTCTAGTTTTAATAGGTGATCCCTGAAGCCCCTAGATGAAAATAACTAGGAGCTGTAAACAATGTGGGCTGCCCTGAAATCAGGTTGACCTCTTTGTTGCTCTGGGCAAAATGACTCTACTCTCTATGCCCTAGAGACCCTCCTTCTATTACTTATCACCTGAAAGAACCTTGGCATGTCATTGAACCCCCTTGAGTGCCAATTTCACATCTATAAAATCAGACTGTAAGGTGCATTCCAACTCTTGATATATGATCCCATGAACTAATATTAGCCTATGACAACAGACTTCTGGGAAACACACAATATTCTACATGTACCATGGGGATTAAAAAGCCCTGGACATAATTGCTCAGGACCTAAGCAGTCCATAACTTTGGGCATGTTTTGGATAGACAATGACAGCATTTTTAAGAGTTAGAAGGTACTTGAGGGATCATTTAACCCAACCAGTTCATTTTACAGATAAGGAAACTACCGTCATGGATATATTTCCAAGAGGGCTATTTTTGCCAAGAACTGAATCAAAGCAAAACAGATTGGTCAGGTTGGATGTGTGGGGATGATAGCAGGGTAATGAAGTGGGTGCTATGCAATGAGCTGAGCTGAAGAGGGGGTGACTGAAGGCAGCAGGCTAAAAAGAGAAAGAATGACTGCTTATTAATCATGTCTGGTACTGCTTAGATTTAAAAAGGAACTGAAGACATACTGTGACAGGCTCCTAAAGGTCACAGCAGCTTCTCAGACAACATGAAGAAAATATTCAACTGTGTAGAAGTGTTCCAGGAAGTAGCATATTTATATATCCACTATTTTGCTTCACTGATTATGTGGATATCAGAAGAATTCCAGTAACTTAAGAGACAGGCAGCAAGTGATTTCACTACATTCAAGAACATGTCAAAGCCTATGAAACAGTATAGATCCTGAGTTCAAGTTCTGGGTCTCAGTTCCCTCATCTGTAAAATGACAGTGTTGAACTAGATAGCCTCTAAGTTTTGCTTTAAGATAGAATGGTGTGTGTGTTTGTGTGTGTGTGTGTGTGTGTGCTGGGCTCCTTTGTTAATCTATCGAAGCCTATGAATCCCTTTTCAGGATAATACTTTTAAATGCATAAAATAAAATATGTAGGATTACAAAGGAAATGAATTAAGTTGGCATATAGTCTGTCTGTCTGTCTATCTATCTATCCATCTCTCTCTCTCTCTGTCTCCCTCTCTCTCTCTCTCTCTCTCTCTCTCTCTGTCTGTCTGTCTCTCTCTTTCCCTCTCTAAGTCCATAAACTCTAGGTGCAAGCACTTGTCCTAGATGCACAATTATAAATACATATTGATTTATGTCTCTAAAGTTTAAAAAAAAGTACAACTATTTCAGTTTTAAAATGTCGCATCATACATGTGTGTCTGTGTCCATATATATGCTTATGCTAATTTAACCTATACCCATGGAAAATAACCTGACCATTTGAAATAGAGGCAACTTTTCTTCACCAAAAGGTTTCCTTGTTTCTTCCAGGAGCTCCTACTGATGCTAGATCCACCCTGCCTCTTGGCCCACCCTTCATTCAGGCATTCTTCTCCACCTTGGAACTCTGCCTACTCATGAATTAGACTGAGACCTCCTATCTAGTTTTAATAGGTGATCCCTGAAGCTTCTAGATGAAAAATGACTAGAAACTATTCACAATGTGGACTGCCCTGAAATCAAGTTGACCTCCTTGTCTCTTTGGGCAAGATGACCTTGCTCTCTGTGCCCTAGAGACACTCCTTCCCTGTCTCTCTAGGAACAATCCTATTCACTGTTTTTTCTGAATTCTCACTTTGCAGGGCTATTGTGAGGAATTAACCAAACTGTACTGAAGTTTTGTTTAAAAGTCCTTTTCCTTCTTCACCAGCCCCCATCTCCAGAAAGACAATTTTATAAGAGAGGAGGAAGAGGAAAAGGAGAAATAGGAGGAAGAAGCAGAAGAGGAAGAGGAAAGAAAAAGTCATGGGCTCACATAGTCTTTGCAGAAAGGTCTCCCTCCCCCTATAGTGATTAGGTACTAGACAGTTAGTTACTCAAAGTTAAAAATAGGCAGAGAGTCTTTTGTTTGAAAACTGCCTGGGTCTTTTCTTCACAAAGTACAACTGGAATTCAGAGAAGGGAGAGTTCAGTGTGGGCTGTAATAATCTGAGAATAATTCACTGAAGAAGCGAGTTACATTTTGCAGGGGAAAAAATAGGATTTTGAAAGAGGGGAGGGAGCAAAGTCATTCTAGACAGTTAGGAAAGTCATGAGCAATAATATTTAGCCAGGAACAAATATGACTTGTAAAAGAGACACTAAGGAGCCCATTCTGAATGGGATGAAGTTTGCATGCTAGAAACAGCTTTAAATTTGATCTATATGTGAATGTTTGTGTGTGGATACATGTATGTACACATGTATATTATGTGCATATACATAAGCACATATTTATAGTTTTTGTAAGAATTATTTATAATAATGCTCACATTATATTAGACGTTATATATTATTAGATACATTAGATATATATGCATATGTATAGGTATATATATATATATGTAGGTATAGAAGACTTTACTTGGGTACTCAGTGCTGACTGATGATATTGTAACTTACTGGGATCTAGAGATGGATGGCGTTTGTACTTTCTGTTACCCCTTAAGAATGACTGGCTTAAGGATGATTACCCTTTAAGGATGATTGATTTAAGGATGATTGGAAGCCAGCCTCAAGTCAAGATGAAAGAAGACTTTACTTGGGTACTCTATATTGACTGAGGAGATTGTGACTTACTGAATGCTATTTTTTATTTAAGACTATGTGACCACCTTAGTAATAAGTTGTTATGTTATATTGTTGTGAATGTTGTGCTTTAGTTTCTTGAATCTTTTGCTTTAGTTTATTGTTGAATAAATAGAGAATTCACTATACTATGCAATTAGATCCTTAAAGTTATTCACATTAATAGTTCTCAGGAGAGCTGCTCATGATTGGCTTTATGCAAAGGCACTGGAATGGTTTGCCATTTCATTCCCAACTCATTTTCCAGATAAGAAAACTGAGACAAGTAGGGTTAAGTGATTTGCTCAGGGTCACACAGCTAGTAAGTGTCTGAGAATGGATATAAATTCATATCTTTCTAACCCTAGGTTCACTGATTTATCCTAGGTACCACCTAGATGACAGGTAAGAGATCAAGCATAGAGATATGGACTTAAGACTCTCTAGCAGAAAAGTAACAATTGAAGCAATGAACAGGGATAATTCTCTTCATCATGAAAAGGTCACTTTCCTCCACCAAAGGAGGTAAAATGTGAGGGAAGGAAAATGTTCAGTAAAAAATGAAGATCTCATTTTGGCATCCACACCATCATGACTGGTCTTGCCATCAACCCTGCTACAGTCCCCTTTTGGTTGTACAGGCTTTTGAAACAACTTTCCTTTGAATCCTCCTATATGTGCTGTCTCCTCCAATTCAAGTATGAGCCCTTTGATTAGTAGAAACTATCTTCTTTTTTCTATTTTTTCTCTAGTGCTTTGCACATAGTAATTGCTTCATAAATACTTTTTCATTCATTTATTCATAACTTTTCACTAAAGACTGACATATTACATGGAGTCATGCACAGGTCAAAGATAAATATATTCTTGTGAATGACATGAAAATTAATGCATGCTCTAACACTTCTAAGACATTACTTCCCAAATTGCTGGAACTATATTGGGAAATCTGGAGAGACGATAGAGATGGATTTGGGACTATGGGCATCAAATACCAGAATATATCTTCTCTTCCAAGACTTGAGTATCTCTCTTAGACATTATATGCTCTTAACTTCAAATGAGAATACTCCCAAAATACTCTACCTGTGAGATCTTCTATAGCCAAATTGATCTTCAGGTACAATTTGCACATTCAGAAATTTGAATAGACCAGAAACTAAATTAGTATGAAACAAATGAACTCTCCCATATAGCACACAGTAACCTCACCTGCCAAATAAAGGCTCTGGGTCAGATTATCTCCATGGTCTTTTTGCAACTCTACTGTTCTACAACAGGTATTTCAGGACTTTTCTCCAGCACAGGACAAGTGTGACTTAAAAGGAGAACATCCTGATGCATCCTGACACCTCATCATCATCATCATCATCATCATCATCATCTTCATCAGCATCTTCTTCATCATCAGCATCAGCATCATCATACATGACTTGAATTTATATAGTGCTTTAAGCTTCACAAAGCACTTTATGAATCTTTTCTCATTTGATTTTCCACATAGCTCTGAGAGGTAGTTACCCTCGTTTTGCAGATGAGAAGACCAAGGCAGACAGAGATTTAGTGACTTTCCTAGCAACACAAGACTAGTAAGGGTCTGAGATCAAGTTGAATTCAGGACTCTCAGACTCCAGGACTTGTGTTCTTTCTGCTGAGACACCTAGCTGCCACATGGAGACTTATCTAGAATGCAAATAATTTTAAAGTGATAAGACTATAACTGTGATGAAGTTGTAGGAGAAATTCCCCTTGTAGTTTGCTTAGAAAAGTGATTCAAAGATATAAATATAAAACCTGGCTAGATATAAGCTAGAGACTATACAGTATCAAATAAATGCATTTCACTTCTATTTGCTAAGTTCCAAGAACTATGCTGATGCTGGTGATACAAATACAAAAGAAAGGTAATCCCTACCCTCAAGAAACTTACATTCTAATTGAGCAGAAAATACATACGGAGGCTAGGCATATTTTGTTGGGAAGCCACAGTGATGCTTAATAGAATAGATATTCAGTTCATATGCCCTTTCTAGAAGCAATGTTAGTGTTGCTTGGGTAACTGCTGATAGAGTCAAGTGGCATAAATATATAAAAGTTGGCTGAATGTAATCAAGATTGTCTTGTATTTTTTAAACTCATTACATACCAACAGCGCACAGGTGGACATTATAGAAGGAAGGATATGTCTCTTCCTAGCAGTTAAGGAAGCAGAATGGCGAACATGCTGTAGGCAGTAAATTAAGGATCACAAGCTTTACATTCTAATCCTGGTCCTGCCATTTAATAGCTATATAATTGTATGCCAGTAATTTCATTTCTCTGGCCTCCAATTTCCTCATCTTTGAAATGAGGATGGGGATGGATAATCTCCAAATCTCCTTCTATCTCTAACATTCCATGAACAATAGATGGAGTTTGTCTTTTTATTCCTGGTGTCTATCATAGCACCTGGTACACAATAGGTATTTCCTTGTTGATCGATCAACTGATTGGCAGCAAATCTGAGTCAGCTACTACAGTGCTAGTGCTACAGCAAATCATTCATCACGGCTAACTTATGAAGACTGTACTGTTAAAACCTGGGTACCAAACTCATTTGCCCTTTTCAGTTATAAGCACAAGTGATGGAGTCCCTGGGCCTGGATACTCAAACCATGCTGACCTTGGAGGCAAGATTTCAGGCTGGAAGTTGCTTCCAACAAGAAGAGGAGATTGGAGGGGAGCAGCCAGGTGGCAGAGTGAATAGATCATTTGCCCTGGAGTCAGGAGAACCTGAGTTCAAATGTGGCCTCAGACACTTGACACACTTACTACTGTGTGACTTTGGGCAAGTCACTTAACTCCAATTGCCTTGCCATTCCCCCTCCAAAAAAATACTGGGGGATCCAGAATACTGGGATATGGATACAAGTTCAGTGGGGCTTTGCACTTGGAACTTGATGGTACCACACTATATAGTCTCGCCAACTAGTGATCCATCCTTCCACTCCCCAGAGACTGAGTTGGTGTAAAGGATTATCGTGCCACAAGGTGTTGGAAATGTGTCTATGTTTGTTCTTGCTGTACCTTGAAGTAAATACACTTTTGTAAAATTAATCTAATTGCTCTTTAATCTAATTGCTCTTACTAAATGGAACTGGGGGGGGTCCCTAAAATCAGAGAAACATGAAATGATGGGGTTTTGAGTCAATGGCAGAAAGACTAATCATCTGACTAATTCTATTCATTTAGATTTAAATTTCAAAGTCATCTATGTTTCATCATATTTTTATGTATTTTGTTTAATGGTTCCTAATTACATTTTAATTTGGTTCCAGCAGCACTAGGGCCACATATGCATGTTTGATATTTCTAGTATCATGAATATTATACTGGATATGGATATGGAATCAGAAAAGAATGGGTTCTAATTCTACTTTAGACACTTAATAGCCATATGATCCTAGAAGGAAATAAGAAAGCAAGCATTTATTAAGCACCTACAATGTGCTGAGCACTATGCTAAGTGATTTACAAATGTTATATTATTTGAGCTTCACAACAATCCAATAAGTGCTGTTATCATTCCTATTTTATTATTGAGGAAACTGAGGCATAAGATGGTTAAGTGACTTGATCAAGGTCATGTAACACTAGATTTGAATTCAGGTCTTCCTCACTTCAGGCCTAGTGTGCTATCCACTCTGCCTCAGTCTCCTCATCTGTAAAATGAGGGGGTGGTTTGATACTCAGTTGATACTAAGATCACTCTAGCTATAAATCTCTGATCCTATGAATTTTCAATTGTATTTAGAAGTGGGGGAGAATTTAGCAGAGATTTTACAGAATTTACAGATAATCCACAAAGTCCATTTTATTCATTAGTTTCAAACTTCTACTCTCCCCAACACACACACACATATAATATATACACACATATATTCATAAATATATATGTGTGTGTTTATATATGTGTGTATGTATATGTATACATATATGACTATATAGGCATACATTATACACACAGACACAGACATACATACACACACACATATACGTATGTATACCAGTCTTAAAACAAACCTATTAATTAATAAAGATTTGCCATGATTTAAGCTTCACTCCTGATTTCTTCCCTGGGATGGAAAGACTGACAAGCTGTGTAATGATAGAGAAGTAAGAGACCTTGGAAATCAGATCCTGCATAATGAGGCCTTTGCACTATATCAACATGTTAAGATGGCTTTGCTTTTCTCATTTTTTATATTGTATCAAAAACCTGAATCCTGAGTATCCTTACTCTGAGAAGAAACCACAAAGGGAAATAAAGGCAGAGTTAAGACTAGGGGGTAGGAAAGGTAGACCCAAGGTAAAGTTACAATGAGATGGGGATAGAGGTAGAGAAATAAGGCACAAAGGCCACTTTTTAACATATGTCATTTCTAAATACACACAATTTTAATGCTATAGGGCAGCCAAGTGGCACAGTGGATAGAGTGTAGGACCTGGAGTCAGGAACACTCATGTAGAGTTTCAGATCTGGTCTCAGACACTTATTAGCCATATGACCCAAGGCAAGTCACTTAACCCTGTTTGCCTCAGTTCCTCAACTGTGAAGTGACCTGGAGAAGGAAATGACAAGCTTCTCTGTAATCTTGCCAAGAAAACCCCAAGTGGGTTCACAAAGAGTCAGATACAACTGAAAAATTACTGAACAACACATTTTAATGCCAAGGAATTTGGTTCTACATGACCTTTAAGTATTTATTTGGTGATAAATCAAGTCCCATAGTCAAATGAAATCATGGGTCCAGGCAGAATCAGGCAATATGTCATACATGTCAGGTAAAGGCTCATACCCTCTGGTGGGTAGTAGCAAGGAGGGGAAATAAATTTCAAATGTATAGTGGAAAGATCATAGAATGTGGAAAGAAAAGATCCAGATTAAAACCCCAGCACCTATTAGCTGTGTAGTCATTGGAAAGTCACTCTATGCATCAAATTCCCCATTTGTCTGAAAAAAACTGGGGGGCATGGAGGGGGGAGTGAAGAACTAGAAGACTTCTGAGGTTCCTTCCAACTCTAAGTCTATGATTCTAAGAAGTCTTATAAGCCTCATTCTCTTCAATTATAAAACAAGAGGTGGGACTAGATTTATTTATAATGCAACTTTGCTGTACATGCCCACATCATTTGAAATGAAAGCATCCATGAGGATGATGGCAAGAGCTTGATTCTGGGAGAAGACATCCTAATTCATTTCCCTACCACATAGGTAAAAGTAGCCTTTCCCCACTGTTTGTGTAGCCAGAATAGGTTACATTTTTAAAATTACTAGACCCAGATAGTCTCATTCTTTTTTGGCAGTGTCCAAGAGATGAAGGTCCTGTTCATCTGAAATGTATGTACCATGTATTGAGCTGGATGGGGTGTGGGGGTGGGAGAATGGCTGTCTTCTTCTCTACCTTAGACCCTATGGCCCAAAGAATCAAGCCTGGGGCTTTGGTCTATTTCATTTGGCTTTTTTAGTTATAGACACAGTGATGGAGTCCCTGAACCTGAATGTTCAAGCCATGGTGATTTTGGAAGCAGTATTCTAGGCTGGATATTGCTTGCAACTCAGAAGAGAAGACTGGAGAAGACAGAATGCTGAGATATGGATATAAGCCCAATGGGGCTTTGCCCATGGAACTTGGTGGCACCGTGTTATATTATAGTCCCACCAACTAATGCTTCATCCCTCACTCCCCAGAGACTGAGGTGGTACAAAAGGTTACTATGTCCCTAGATGTTAGGGGATGAGAGGAATGTATATAGGTTTGTTCTTGCTGTACCTTGAAGTAAATATACCTTTGTAAAATTAATCTGATTGTCATCACTAAACGGAACTGGGGGACCCCTAAAACTGAAAGGACACAAAATGATAGTTCTTTAGTCAATGGCAAAAAGACTAGACGCCCCAAATCCCATTAAGGATACTGGAAAACTGTCTGGGAAGGATGGAATATAATGTATCTGACTTTCGAGGAGTAAGGACAAGGATAATCACTGTTATATCTCTAAATTTCTTTTCATTTCTTGAGCCCATGAATTTCTGAACCTTGCCTAGAGCCATCAAATGCCCTTTCCAGTTTGGTAAAGGTTTTTTCTTCGTTCAGCTTCAGTGGTTTTGAGCCTGAGTCTACATAGTTGCTCCATTTATCACCCCAAATGAGAACGCACTGCCTTTTCAATGGCTTTTGCTTTCTCTATTCCATCCCAAAGAGCAAAAGCAGTTCCTGTGATACTCAAAGAGGAGCTTTTCCTTAATAGATATGACTCTTTAGTATGTTGACTTTTAAAACACAAATAGAGGGTTTGATTTAGCCCTGACCACAAGAATATAGATTCTAAGCCTGATTCTGGGAGTAAGTTTGGTTTTGTTTAGTCAGAGTAATAGGAGTGGCCCAGTACACAATTAATGGTTTCATTTCTGTAAATTTACCACAGAGATAATGTATCAGTGACTCCATAAAAGGCACCATAAAACTATGGTTGGATACCATGGATACAAATCACCTCTGTGAATTAGTATAATTTTATAGTTATTACCTTATTACATATGTACATATACATATACATACATATATGCATGTGTGTGTATGTATTTTTATATTTTTAGCTTATAATTGCACCTGGTAGGGGACTGCATATTTGTTTTCTGGAGATCAGTTATTGCAAAGGCTAACCATTAAGCTGACCTCAGGGTGAACAATTTTTCAAGCACAGAAATTTGAATTTGACCAATTAAATCATTTAAAAGTTTCAGTTTATGCTGGAGAGGATGTGGAAAAATTGGAACAGTAATGCATTGTTGGTGGAGTTGTGAAATGATTCAACCGTTATGGAGAGCACTCTGGGACTATGTAGAAAGAGCTATAAATTAGTTTATACCCTTCGAGCCAGCAATACCACTTCTAGGGTTGTATCCCAAAGAGATCATAGAAGTGGGAGGAAGACCCCTATATACAAAAATATTTATAATAGCTCTTTTTGTGGTGGCAAAGAATTGGAAATTAAGGGGATGCCAATCAATTGGGGAATGGCTAAACAAGGTGTGGTATATGAATGTAAGGAGATACTATTGTGCTGTAAGAAATGAGGAGCAGACAGACTTCATATTTACCTGGAGAGGCTTATACAAACTGATGCTGAATGAGAAGAGCAGAACCAGGAGAAATTTGTACACAATTACAGACACAACGTATGTGTAACGACCAGCTTTGATAGACTGGACTTTTCTCAGCAATGCAGGGCTATAAGACAACTCCAAAAGACATTATGGAGAGAGATGTCTACATTCAAGAGAAAGAACTAAAAAGAACAAAGTTCGAATACAGATTGAAGAAAACTAACTGCTCTCCTTTTTCTTATTTGGTTTTATTTCCTCTTTCCTGTTGTTCATTCCATCTGTTGCAATCATTCTTTATAACCTGACTGTCTAATGTGAAAGTATTTGCAGATCCTATACTTGATTGCATGCTGTTATGGGGGGGGAGGGGTGGGGAGCGAGGAAAAAGAGGGGGAGAAAATTTGAAACTCAAAGGACTGTGGAACTGAATGTTGTAAACTAAAAGTAAACAAACAAATTAATAAAGACATATATATATATATATATATATATATAAGATAGGGTCTCCTCCATTTTGGCAGAGGTGGAGCACTATGGGTGTGGAACATTGTACCTACTACTATTAGGCTCAGTTGAACAGAGACTTTTTTCTTGTTCATTCTTTGTAACAAAGGATGACTTACTGGGTAGAAGAGGGAAAAAGAAATATTTGGAAATTAAGGTGATAGAAAAATGAAAAGATGTCTTTTTTTTTTTTTAAAGAAAAGAGATCTAGGCAATTATTTTTTTTTTGG
>JAQQSW010016221.1:0-11722 GCA_028646575.1 Pseudocheirus occidentalis | reverse complement strand
AAAAAATGCCATGACTATAGTTTAGAGCTTTCCTACCTTTCCAGGTTTCTACTTTACTTCTCTCTATGTACTCAGTGTTCCAGCTACATTGGTCTTCTTGCTACTCTGTACACATGATGCTTCGTCTATTGTGTCTTTGTCTTTGAATGAGCCGTTCTCCATCCCTGGAACTGCCTCCCTCCTCACATGCACCTTTGGGGATCTCTGATTTCCTTCAAGATTCCGTTGAAGGGCCGCCTTTTTCATGGAGCCTCTCCTGTTCAGCTGCCCCACTCAGCTCTGCCACCAGGGCTCCACCTTTCCAGATTGCCTTGGATTCATTAGGCATATGTTCCACATATGCTCATAGGTGGTGCTTCCCCTTTTAGAGCGTACATTTCTTGAGGATAGGGACTTGTATCTTCATATTTCCAGCATTTATCCCTATGTCTGGCACATAATAATTACTTAATAAATATTTGTTGATCAATTGATTAGAATAAAGCATGGATATTTCATCTCTTTAAATAAAAAGTATTAGAATCAGAGACAAAGTTGCAAAGAAACAGGTTGTAATGACTGGATTATCCAACAAATCCTTAAATTTATTTTTTCTATTTCTATAATTTAGTGGGCAGATCTTCAATTTTACTTCTTACAAGAGGTGACAGATTTAATACTGATGATGATGGCAATTATATAGCACTTTAAAGTTTGCAAAACACCTTTCTGTGATCTTGTTTGTTCCTCACAACAACCTTGTGAGGTAGGTGTTATTATTCTTCTGATTTTATGCTTATAATTATATACATATTTTTCCATTTATGTATAATGTACATACATATATTAATCCCGTTTATAGGGAAATTGAAACTAAGAGAGGTTGAGTGACCTGTCTAGGGATGGAACATTAGAGTTCATCTAGTTCTACCCCCTCATTTTAAAGAAAAGGAAACCTGGGCCCAGACATGTGCACATTTGATAAGCAAGTCAAACTAATAAGCATTCATTAAGCACCTACTGCGTACCAGACAGTGGTGTCATACAGAGGTAACAGCAAAGATGAGAGAAGATTTCTCTTCCAGAGCGACACCATACTACTTCCATGTTTAATAAGCATTTAAAAAGTATTTGTTTCTTTGTTGGAGACATGATTTTTAACAAGCAACTTCTTCTTTGATGGAGATTTCTTTAAGGGGCATGCCATCAACTGTTCCATGATTTATACAGTAACCCTAGTAGATTGTAAGCTTCTTGAGGGCAGGGAACATGCCATTTTTTTATGCCATTGTGTAAAAAGTGCCTTACATGTAGGTACTTGGCAAATTTTTGTTGAATTTAATTTAATTGAAACTGAAGATACCTTGAGACCAGCTTGATCTCTGGATTCTTTGTTTCTCTTTCAAGCTTGTCTTGTTCACTCACCAAAGGACAATTACTATGAACTATAACAAGTGGCCGCAGTTTGTATAAAAAGTAGGATATTCTTCACCCTGTCTAAGGAGTAGTTAAAGATAAAGCTCTGTCAAGGGCCTAACAAACTTACTTAACTAGTTATTTGTCTTTGCTTTTATTTTTTTAAGATAGGAGAAACCGTATAGTGTCAGGTCAATGTACGCCTGGTGTAAGGAAAAACCAGCTTCAAAGATTGCCTCTGACACATATTGGTTTTGTGGTCTCAGACAAATTGCTTTATGTTTTAGTGCCTGAAGCAACCTCCAAAGACCGTATCTTGACCCCTTCCCCATTTTACAGAGAAGTAAACTGAGATCCAGAAGTTAAAGTGAGTTGTCCACAATCATACATAATCAGTGACAGAACTAGAATAAGGATCCAGATCTTTTTTTGGCTCATACCCTTCCATCTTGCCTTCTTCCACCCATAGTCCATCATATTTATTTATTTTTCTTTTTGGAAGGGGGAAGGCAAGGCAGTTGGGGTTAAGTGACTTGCCCAAGGTCACATGGTTAGTAGGTGTTAAGTGTCTGAGGCCAGATTTGAACTCGGGTCCTCAGACTCCAGGGCCGGTGCTCCATTCATTGAGCCACCTAGCCACCCCCATCACATTTTTAATAGCTCTAATTATTAAGAAGTTTTCCCTTATGCAAAGTAAAAAAAAATCTGTCTCTTTACAGCTTCAGCATATAGCTCCTGGTTCTGCCCTCTGGGGCAAAGCAAAATCAATTTGATATCTCTTCAGCATGAGAGATACTTCAAATAAATACAGCTTCTGTTCTGCCAAAGTCTTCTCTTCTCAGGTGAAATATTTCCAGTTCCTTCAACCACTTCTCATACGTAGTTTCAAGGCTTCTTACCATCTTAGGTACCCTTTTTTGAATACTTTTCAGCTTAGCAACATTCATCCCAAAACATGGTACCCAGAACTGAATAAAACACTCCAGATGTTATCTGAGCAGGGAAGGAAACAGAGGAACATGATCTCTCTGATTTTAGATACTGAACCTTTCTTAAAGAATAGAGCTACTATGTTACCTCTTTTGGCTGCAAAGTCTCAGTGTTAGCATAACAAGCTTGTAGTCCACTAAGACCCCCAAATCTTTTTCAGCTGATCAATTGTCTAGCTTCACTTCCACCATCTTGTATTTGTAAAGTAACAGATCCCAAATTTAAACTCTGCTCCTCCAACTCCAAATCTGGTGCTCTTTCCATAACATAACACTGATTTTTTTTCTTTGCTTGATATTCTCTTTCATCTCAAACCCACAGCCTGTAGGGGTTAGTCTTCTCCACCATGCCCCTCTTGTTTGCATCATTCACTTTTCAATTCTAATGAGTTTTCTGGTACAGCCACCACTCGGAAGAGGGCCAGAGGAATCCATCAGGAAACTTTGTATCAGATAGGTTTCATCGAAGGAGCAGAATAAATGAGTTTCATACATGTGTTCATTTTATATCCCTGCCTGTTTCCAATTTAGTGGCTGGCTGCCACCCCTTATAGGACAGATGTAGGGGAATTATGAGCATGAGCCTGTTTTTCATTGTTTGTGCTGTGAGATGGTAATTGTTCATTTGGAGATTAAAAATCAAGTTTTGATCATTTTCAAGTGAATATTTTTCTTCTCCTTTTCTAGCCAAAACTGCATAGATGCCTATCCCACATTTCTTGTCATGCTTTGGAGTGCAGGGCTACTTTGCAGCCAAGGTAATGTTTACCTTTTGGATTTACTTCTCTTTGGTATTTATGTCTACTTCTCCACATGGTCAGAGCTGAGGTGCCCCCTCCCCCACATCAGACCATTTGTCAGCCCTCCAGTTCTGATGTTTGAAGCCCTCCAGCCACTGAGAACACTTCGAGGTCACACGTCCAGGCATTTTCTACTGGAGGAGGGAGAGGGGTGTGATAATGCATTGCTAATGCTTGCTCCCTGATGGCTGGTGGAGAGCTGCAGTCCGACAAGGATTGTTTAAGGCTAAATGTGACTCAGAATCCATAAGCAGAGTTAGTTCAGATACAAGGGCATTATAAATGAGAGCGCCTGAGGGATGTATTCTAGGGCTGCTGTCACTCGGTTCTTCTGTTAATAAGTTTCCAGCTGTTTCCCTTGATAGGGGGGTTGTTTTACAGTGCACCACCCTTTCTCTAGGTCAGCAGCAGCTCCCAGTTTGGACTTCAGTAAACTGGAGGAACAGAGCAACTCTATAATGAGTTGATTTAAAATTAAATGGAAACCAGAACCATTAAAAAAAATCCTTTCAAGATTACAACACCTCATAGTCTTGTTAATGATCAAAACCATGTCTGGCTGAGGTTTTTGGTACAATCTTGAGTTGGGCGGTCTAGTTATGTGATGGTTGCATGTACCTGCCCCCTAGTGGTACCCAGAGGAAAAAAAAACCTAAAGGACTCTTCAGGTACCATTTCATTAATTCTCATCCAGCTCTCATGAGGTTGCTGGTAAACCCTTCTAGGCCACTTTCCCTTTTTTTTACACTAAGTTAGATACCCTGACCGACATTACAGTACAAATGATGACAAAACTGGAAACTAGGAGTCCTGACTTTGGCTAACTCAAAGAATTTGAGAGAGAAGAAGGAGGGGGGGAGACAGAGAGGGAGGGAGGAAGGAAGAAAGAAAGGAAGGAAAGAAGAGGAGAGAGAGGAAGACCCCTCAACAGACTAGATAGAATCCTTGAAGAGATCTTGTGGGAGGACATGGTCAACATTTGTACAAGACTGGAAGGGATAGATGGCTTGGGATCTGCCTGGTTTGCGGAATTATACATGTTGATGAGATCACAGGTCCATGGAAATACTGGAGACACAAAAGAGGGAACTGTCAAAGTAGGTGGACCAGGAATACTCATATAGTACCCGCTTCGCTCTTGGGGTCGGAATTCTCTTGGAATAGTTCAAGGACTGTCATATGGAAGAAAGGGTTAGATTTGTTATGTTTGGCCCTGGAGAGCAGAACTAGACCCAATGGGTGAGTGTTCCAGAGAGTCACATTTCAGCTCAATATGAGAAAAAGAAATTACTAAGAATTAGAACTGTCTGAAAGTGGAACAAGCCCCAGGCCATGGTGTTCACTGTCACTAGAGGTCAGGTGGAAGCTGAATGAACTCATCTGTGATGTTGTCCAGCAGAGTCACACTTTGGGTTGAGGTTGGACTCCATGACTTTTGGAATTATCTTCCAAATTGACAAGACAAAGAATCTATGATTATTAGAGAAATAGTGCTCTATTCAAAACCTTACCCTACCTTATATTTCTTAGGTCATATATGACTCAAGTGCTTTCTAGTGCATTCAAAATCTTAAAGTACCACATGCACATGGGCTAATATTTCTGTGGAATTTTAAACCTGAAAAAAAACTTTAGCAATCAAATTGGATATAACTTTTGGGCTAATCTCTAACAGGGCTTTCAGTATTGGGTAAGTCTACTTGGAACATCTTCCCTAAAGGTCTCTAAACTCCACCTAGGATGGTTTGGACATTTGGGTATTGCTTAAGAAGCGGGATGATAAATCACTAGTGCCCTTAAGGTTCTTGTTTCCAGTCTCATAGCTTTCTTCTGCAAGACACACCCTATCAGAGGTGTGTTTTCCAAATTTCTTGTCCATTGGACTGTGCAACATTGATTTTTTTTAACAGGGCACCTTTCTTCCCAGGATGGACTCAAACTATTTAACAAAAGAGCATTTCCTAATGTGGTGTTTTTTCCCTTTTTCCATTAGTTCCTGCTGCCTTTGCTGGACTGATGTACCTGTTTGTGAGGCAAAAATACTTTGTAGGTTATCTAGGAGAAAGGACACAGAGGTGAGTCACTAGGAATCACGGAGTGGTTAATGCTGGGCTGGTGATAATTCAGAAAGGTTTTAGACTGGGACCTCTATCCTGTCCGGGACCTGAGAACACATGAATAGAGTGATTGAACAGCATTACTGTTTTTAAAATCTTCAAACTCTTATTAATCACCAATTAATCACTTAATAATCATTTTAGCTGTGTTCAAGTCTCTGTGATTCCATTTGGGGTTTTCTTGACAAAAATACTGGTTTGCCGTTTCCTTTTCCAGCTCATTTTACAGAGGGTGAAACCGAGGCAAACAGAGTTAAGTGACTTGCCCAGGGTCACAAAGCTCGTAAGGGTCTGAGGCCACATCTGAACTGAGATCTTCCTGACTCTAGGCCCAATGCTGTATCTACTGCACCACCTATCTGTCCCATTATTAATCACCTACTAGGTCCTAATAGGGCAGTAGAGGCAGCCAGGTAGCATAGTGGATGGAGAGAGCTGGACATGGGGTTTGGAACACCTGAGTTCAAATATGACCTCAGACACTAGATGTGTGACCCTGGTCAAGTCACTTAATCTCTATCTACCTGTTTCTTCAGTTGTCAAATAGGGATAATAATAGCATCTACTTTGCAGGGTTGTTGTAAGGAACAAATGAGATAATATTTGGGGGTTTTTTTGCTTTTTTTTAAGGGGGTAATGCAGGGCAATTAGGGTTAAGTGACTTGCCCAAGGTCACACGGCTAGTAAGTGTTAAGTGGCAGAGGCTGGTTTTGAACTCAGGTCCTCTTGACTCCAGGATCAGTGCTCTATGCACTGTGTCACCTAGCTGTCCTCCATGAGATAATATTTGTAAAGCACTGAGCACAGTGCTTGGTACATAGTAGGGGCTTAATAAATCTTTCCTTCCTCCCTCCCTCCCTCCCTTCCTTCCTTCCTTCTTTCCTTCCTTTCTTTCTTCCTTCCTCCCTCCCTCTCTGTCTCCCCCCCTCCTTCCCTGTTTCCCTCCTTCCCTGCCTTCCTGCCTTTTATTTCCAACATTCAAATGCAGGCAGTGGAAAGAGTGCTAGATTTAACATCAAGGATTTGGGTTTAAATCTCACCTCTGTATATGTAAAGCAGGGATGGAGATCCTGTAGCCTCCAGGACACCTTCTTCTAGGTCCTTGGGTACGACCTTTCAACTGAATCCAAGTTTTATAGAACTAATCCTTTTATTAAGGGGATTTATTCTGTGAAGTTTGGATTCAGTCAAAGGGTTGAACTCGAGGACCTAGAGGGCCACTTGTTCCCCACCTCTGTGTTAAGTATTGTACTAAGTACCAGGGAAGATACTCCAAACACGCCCCTGCCCTCATGGGGCTTACAGACTAGAAGAAGGCTGCGTCTCAAACTTGGATAATCATATGGCAGAATGTGACTTAAATGCATCAGAGAACTGCAAAACAGAGTACAAGGAGGGGTCGAATCAGACTTAATTTAGATTCTCTCCAAGGTCCCTTTCGATTCTAAATCCATGATTGTATTTCTTCTGCACGGCCTCAGAACTAGGACCAGCAGGCACCAGTTGCAAAAAGACAAATTTAGCCTTGATGTATGGAAACGCTTAAGAGCCTTAGAGCTGTTCCCCAGTGAAGCAGCCTGCTTCAGGATCTGCAGGCCTCTGGGTAGCGAGCTGCTAGCTGTCTGCTGGTCAGGGATGCTCCAGGAAGGATTCCTCATCAGCAATGGGACTGGAGTAAAGACGTAGGAGGTCTTTTCCAATTCTAATTGTGTATGATTTGGGGACCGGGTAGAAAGTTTTAAAGCACTCTTAGGGATATGATTATTCCACCCCCTCCTCCCACCTAAGAATCAGTCACCTGATCCCTCTTTGGTGGGAAGGATAGTGGCAGAGAGGGAAAATCGAACAGAAGCTCGAGGTACAAGTTCTGGGTTTGAATCCTGGCTCTGATACTTCCTTCCCATCCCCATCACAGTCCTGGGCAAGCAATTTAACTGAGACCAGGTTTTCTCAGTTATAAAATGAAGGTAAGAATGTATGGCCTGTAGGGGGTTGTGGTGGGGATCAAATGAGGAAATGTACACTGTGTACTTTGTGGCTCATAAGGTAAATGTCAGTTAATGCTGTCGTGCCTGGCTCTTCCAAGGCTTTCTTTTGAGCTCTGAGCATGCAACGAGAGCCAGAGCACACCATTTGTGCTTGATTCATTTTAGTAATAGGTCTTCAGGGAATGAGCTGAACAGAAACCATGATATTAATTCGTAGCAAGGAAGGATAATTATAAAAACCTAAAATACTATGGGACCCTCTAGTCATGAAGAACCTTTATTATCTCATTGAATTATTACAATCACCGTGTGAAGAGGGTAGTGTGAATATAACTACCCCCTTCAGCACAAATGAGGAAACTGAGCCTTAGATCCGTCTAGGGTGTCAGCCAAGGTCACACAGCTGGTAAATGGCGGGTGTGAGATTTGAACCCAAGGACTCTTCTCTCCAAATCCAGCACTCTTTCCAAAAATGCTGCACTGTTATGCAATTACATTATTTATGGACCCAAGCAGATGTGACATCTAAGAACTGCAATTACTCTCATCTCCGTTGGGCCGGTCTACCTAGTGGTTGTTATTTTTGTTCAGTTGTATCTGACTCTTTGCAACCCCATTTGGGGTTTTCTTGGCAAAAATATTGGGAAGATGTGCCATTTCCCTCTCCAGGTTTACAGATGAGGAAACTAAGGCAAAAAGGGTTAAGTGACTTGACCAGGGTCACACAGCTATCTTGGTACCCCTTGTAGAACAAGTGATTATTATAGCTACAAGGAGACCCCATCATCCCCCCACAACAACATATCAAATGCTCATGAGGCAGCCCTTAGCAATCAGAAGCATCCGCCAAGTTTACAGGGATGCAGAGAGGGCTTCTATCCTCCCTTTTTGAGACTAGCTTTCTTCACTATAACTTTGATTTTTTCCCCCCACTCATCCCTCTTATCTGGTAGTCTCACTCCGCTAAAGTCAGTGTAATTATATGTTCAGATAGTAGCCTCCAAAGGCTGCTGTTAGAGCCTGTAGAGCTTCTCTCAGAGAAGTGAGGCAATGTGTGGGAGTGGAAGGAATTCTAGGCCTGGGACTGTCATTCACTAATTGTCTAACCTTGGGTAAATCATGTACATAACCTTTCTAGGCATCATTTTTCTCCTCTGTAAATGGAGGATAATAATGCTTATGTGGCCTGTCTCCCAAGGTTCTTAGGGATGAAAGTGCTTGGTAAACGAAGAAATCTGTAAGTGTGAACTATTATTACTATGATTGAATTTCACTATTTCTTACCCCTAGGCTCTGGATTTTCAGCTTTTGGACCATTGTGTGACTTTCTGAGCTTCATGGGATAAATTTACCTTCTTTTGCGATCTCTGTGTGTGTTTGTATGTGTATGTGTGTGTGTACATGTGAGTGTGTGTGAATGTGTATATGTGTGTGTATGAGTGTATATACATATGTATCTATGAGTATGTATTTCTCTGCGTGTGTGTATGGGGAAGCTGCTGATTCCTCTCCTTGGGGAGATATCTGTAGGAAATTTGCTTTCATTAGTCTGGCTGCTTACCTTGCAGAACTAGTCACCATGCTCGTGTGACCTTTTCCTAATTACAATTGAATAGAATGTTGGAGTGGGAAGTGGTTTTAGAGATAATCTAGTATAACTAGAAATGGAGATCTGAAGTGATTAAATGACCTCAGATTGGTGGGAGTCCTGGGATGAGAACCCAAGTTTCTTGACTCGCAGTCTAGGACTTTTCCATTATGCTCCCTTACCTCCTTTTAGAAACAAGGCTGCCGAAGAGTGAAAATCCAAGTAGCCTGAATCCATTTGTAGACATGGTTTGGCATTTTATGTTGTGTGTGCTGCTGAAAGTAAGGCAATTGGTACATCTATCACAGACCAAGTAAATCAATCAAAGACTTTGCAGCCTGAAAGAGAACTCAACTCCCTTAGGCCAGAGAGGGGACGTTGCATTTATGTTCCCTGGGCAAGGTTTCAAAATTGTGTCTACTAGCTTATTGTCAGAGACAATTGAGTGGGTCAGCAGAGAGAATACTGGAAGTCAGGAAGATCTGAGTTCAAATCCAGCTTCAGACACTTACTAGCCATGTGACTCTAGGCAAGTCAACTAACCTTTGTCTGTTTCAGTTTCCTCAACTCTAAAATGGGGATAATAATAGTGCCTACTTTACAGGGTTGTTGCCAGCGTCCAATGAGATAATATTTTTAAAGTGCTTAGCACAGTGTTTGAAGCAGTCAGTTCTCAGACCTTCAGACCTTGGATGTACTTATGCTTTGAGCCTTCCATCTCTTACTGGGCACAGCGTGTTCTCTGAGGAAAGGCTGCTCAGGCCCAGACTGGGCATCTTCCATCTACCCCAGAGCAATCACTTCTATCTGTACCAGCACAAGGAATCTTCTACTTCCTGCCGCCAGCCCAATGTCCCAACTAGGCTGTAGAGGCCCTCCAACGTAAAGAAGAACATCCTTCCCTTCGGCTTCAGGTCTCCCCTCTCCTGCTTCACCCGTCCTTTGAAGGTAGAAGAGTGGCACCTCGAGTCAGTGATGAACATTCTCACCCCTGGTCACACACTTCACCTTTCAGTGGCAATGAACTTCTGTAAATCATTATCCAAACCCCACTTCTTACCTCCTAGGACCCAATTCCTCATTTCCACCCCCCTCAACTTTCCCATCCCAAAGTTTTATCCTAACTCCACCCAGCCCTTTCACTGTGCCCTCTGGATTGCCCGTTCCATAGGCACAAACTTCCCTTCATCTTAAATCTACTGCCTACAACCTCCTGATGCTTCTCCTGTTCTGAAAAAAGACCCCTCACTTGGCCCTTCCACCCCTGCTATTATCCTACATCTCTTTTGTTCTTTGTGGCTAAACTCCTCAAAAAGGCCATCTAAGATAGATGCCTCCATTTTTTCTCTTCTGACTCTCTTCTTAATCCCGTACAATCTGGCTTCTGACCTTATTCCTCCAAAACTTCTAATTCCAAAGTTACAAGTGCTCTCTTAGTTGCCAAATCCAGTGTACTCTCTCAATCTTCCTCCTCCTTGGCCCCTCTGAAGCCTTTGAAACTGCTGATCACTCTCTCCTCCTTGATACTCAGGGCATTGCTTTCTCCTGCCTCTTACCTATCTGGCTGTTTCTTCTCTGTCTCCTCTGCTGGATCCTCATCCAGATAAGGCCCAAGAACTGTAGGTGTCCTGCAGGGCTCTGTCCTGGACCCTTTTCTCTTCTCTCTCTATACTAATTCACTTGGTGATTTCATCAGCTCCCCAGAATATAATTATCAACTCTATGTGGAATGTGGATGATTCTCAAATCTACCTTTCCTGCTCCAATATTTCTGTTGACCTCCAATCTTCCATCTCCAACTACCTTTCAGTCTACAGTACACATCTTAAACTCAATGTGAATAGAACTGAACTCATTATTTTTCCCTCTAAATGCTTCTCTAACTTCCTCCTTCCCTTGCTTGAAAAGGGCAACACCATTCTCCCAGTCCCTCAAGCTTACACCCTAGGAGTTGTCCTGGATCCCTCACTGTCTCTCACCCCCCATATCTAGTCTGTTGCCAAGGCTTGTTAACTTCAACTTTGCAACATCCCTTGAATACACCACCTTCCCTCCTTTGATACCACCACCTCTCTAGTACAGGCCCTCATCTCACACCTGTATTGTTGCAATAGCTGGTGGGTCTGCCAGCCTCAAGTCTCTCCCCACTCCAATCTACCCTCCATTCAGCCGCCAAAGTGATTTTTCTAAAGCACAGGTCCAATCATGTCACCCCTCTCCCCTAATAAATTCCAGTGCCTTCCTATTGCCTCCAGGAGCAAATACAAAATACTCTATTTGGCATTCAAAGCCCTTCATAATCCAGTTCCCTGCTGCCTTTACAGCCTTTTTACACCTCACTCCCTGATTCATGCTCTTTGACCCAGTGACACTGGCCTTGTTCCATGAACAAGACATTCCATCTCTTGGCTCTAGATGTTCTCTCTGGATGGCCTCCATGCCTGGAATGCTCTCCCTCCTCCATGCCAACTACTGACCCCTCTGGTTTCCTTTAAGTCCAAATTAAAATCCTACCTTCTATGGGAAACCTTCCCTAATCCCTCAATTATAGTGGCTATTTCTTATTTGTTAACTATTTCTTATTTGTCCTGTATATAGCTTGCTTTGTATATATTTGTTTGCGTGCTGTGTCCATGCATTAGACTGTAAGATCCTTGAGGGCAGGTACTGTCTTTTACCTTTTTGTATCCCTAGTGCTTAGCACAGCACAGAGCAGACCTTTAATAAATGCTTATTGATTGTTTAATAAGTGTTTGTGTCCTTCCCTCCCTCCCTCCCTCCCTTCTTCCCTTTCTCCCTCCCTCCCTCCCTTCCTCCCACCCTTCCTTCCTTCCTTCCTCCCTTC
>JAQQSW010016220.1:0-11722 GCA_028646575.1 Pseudocheirus occidentalis | reverse complement strand
TACAATGGAGGGCTAGGCTAGTAATAGGTTTGGGCACAGCCACAATGAAATACTTATGGTCTCTGCAAAAGCCTCCTGAAGATTCAATCAGACTTCAAGAGGTTTCCCAGAGTATGTACCTCAAAGATTCAAGGAGAGCTCAAAAAGGGGTAGGGGGGGGGGGCGTCCCAGAGCCTATACCTCATCAATAAGAGCCTGAAATAAGATAGAGGTTGTGAGAATGGAGTAAGGGGCAGATGTGAGAGATGTTGAAGAGGTGGAATTGAAGGGATAAAGCCACACCTAGGAGCAGATAAAACAGAGAAAACTGATGTATTCAGAGAAGATAGGAGTAATCCATCCTTACTGTGCTTCTGTTTTCTCTACCAAGGAGAGTGAATGATCTTTGGTTTTGAAAGGAAAAAAAAAATGGTCACTTGGGAGGTAAAATACCAAAGAAGTGAGGCAGTAAGAAATGAAATAATCTCATTGTGAGATCACCCTGGATCACAGATTGTGAGCAGAATGGGACCTAGAGCTCATCTGGTCCAGTCTTCTCATTCTATTTTATTTTTTGACACTTATATTTGGTGCTTTCTTGTTTTGCATTGTTGTCTATTCCCAGTAACCCTCCTCCCCTTCCCCACCCCTCAACAAACCTTCCTTATAATCTCAAATTAACCTGGATTAAGTCACCAGTATCACAGAGATGTCATGACAATGTACTTCACTGGGCTGTGCATATGAAGGCCAGTAGTCTGGGTTACTCAAGGCTTCAGAGATATTGGTCTTGAGGTGAACTTCCACCCAGAGACCACATAGTAGAAACCAATCAGGACTCTGTGCTGCTCTGGTCTTCCTTCTTCCCCTTTTGTGTTTATTAAAGAGCATGTGATGAACATTGACCTTGTCATCTCAAGCAGGGGAATTTAAGAGGAAGTGAAATTTCCTTGAAGATAGTAAATGAACCAGGAGACAGGGGGTAAAGTGGAGAAGAGCTTCTAGTTTGGGAAGAGTCTAGAAAGAGCTGTCAGAACAGAACATTAATCAGCCAAACCAGAAGATCTGTTTGGTAAGTTGGAAGAAGTTCAGGCTACACCTCCTTTCATCCCCTCCTTCCCCAGAATACAATACTGGGCCAATGTCTAACTAGAATGTACATCACCAGTCTCTTCCTTCAGTATCCCTTCAGAGCATCTGAGAGGGTGCAGAAAGGACAAAAATTCCATCCTGATGGCCAGTCACATTACTGTGTGCCATACCTAGTTTCAATATCTCTCTACTGTTTCCCACATTCTTCGATACTATTAATAAAGAAGGTGGACATTCACTCTGATTTTCCTAATCTTGTGAGTTTGAGTGTGATAGATAAAGAAATCCATAGCAAGGGAGAAAGAGAGAGTCCTTGGGGGAGGGACATGAGAGAGACAGAAGCAGAAGATATTCACAGAGAGACAGAGACAGAGGGAAGCAGACAGATATGAATTTTCAATGGATGAAAAAAGAAAGTATAATTTATTTACCAGTGAATTTCGGACTATTAATATACTTGAAAATATATAACCTGATAGATTTTTTATACTAAAAAATGAATTTTCATTTTTCAGCAACAATAATCATAAGATTTTCCTAAAATGTTCCATTGCTTATTAATGCGAGTGAATATTTTGACTTTTTTCTAATTTTAAATCAAAATTCAGAAACAAATTTGATGTAGAATAAAATTTAAGACTCTGTTGTGGGGCCTAATATTGGAAACTAATATGTAGATATGTATAACTCTAAAGTTGTCAAAAAAACACTTTACATCTCATAACTTATTTAATTAAAATATTATTTATATTCAAAATTTTAAAAATAAAGAATTTTAAAATGAAGTCTTATAGAAAATAATGAGCATATCAGGCCTTAATAAATTATTCTTCTAATTCTCCAGAATGTCCCAAACTAAACATACATAATTATTTTATATTTAGAGATCTATGATTTTATATTTAGTGTTTTTAGAATTATAAGAATTATAATCCTCCCTGTGGCTGAATCAATATATCTTTGGAGACGACTTTTCCAATGAGAAAGGACCTAAAAGGCTACAAGGGAGGTAGAGTTTGGAGGGGGAAGAGAAATTGTAACCAAAAGGATCAAAATGAGTTCTGTCATCTTAGGGGGAAGAAAATGTACAGGAGAAGTTAGGAGGCAAAGAGAGAGAGAGATAGACAGACAGAGAGACAGACAGAGACAGAGGCAGAGACAGAGAGAGACAGAGACAGAGACAGACAGACAGAGAGAGAAAGAGAGAGAGAGAGAGACAGAGAGACAGAGAGACAGAGACAGAGAGAGAGAGAGAGACAGAGAGAGAGAGAGAGAAAGAGAGAGAGAGAGAGAGAGAGAGAGAGAGAGAGAGAGAGAGACTATAACTCTATGGAGAGGAGTAGGAATTAAGTTGAGAGCACTGTTTAGGGGGAGAGATATATTCCATGACAAGTAATGTGTCCAGTTTACAAAGGGTTGGTTCCGGGCAACACCATGATATATGGAGAGACTATTTCCTCTGACATAGTAGTCCACAACCTAGCTCAGTAGAATAGACATTAGAGTTACTGGGGACTCCAGGAATTCAGAAGGATGAGAAGGCAAGGAATCATAGAGAGCATTGATTGCCAAATGAAAAAGAAAATGAATACAGGGAGGAAGAATTTCACAACTGGACCAAGTGATTTGTACTTTGGCACAAGGCTTCTATAATCATTAAATTCCTTATGAATTGATACTTTAAGACCAGGGCACAACAGAAAAGAGGGATGAGGAAGCAAGACCTACATTGGAAATAACATTAAAAATTGTTTGGAAGAGGAAACTGAAACTTGGTATTTTTGAAGCTTTAGTTTCATGAGGAACACAAAGATATTAATGAAGAAATAAATATATATCCAAGTATCAAGGAATAGAAATTTAAAATATATATTCAAGGGAAAAATTAAAGTATGAAGTATAAAAAAGATAAGAAATCCTTTTTTACCAAAGGGAATATAAATTTTGTTTGAAGAATTTGGAGAGATGTAAAGGGTGGATTTTGAATTAAATAATTGAATGAGGAAAAGAAAAGAGGAGGGAAAATAGGTAAAGATAAGGAAGAAAGAAAATAAAATTAAAAGTGAAGTAAACTTCAAACCTAGATAAAAGACTGGCACACAAGGAGGGGGTGGTTATTAATTACAGGAAAAAAGCCTGAGGAAACAGGGCTATTTAAAAGTTCTTTAAGCAAAATTAAGTGTAGAAAGTAATCATTTAGAAGGCGGATAAATCCTAATCCTGGGGTAAAAGTACTAAAGAAAAAAAAAGGAAAGAGCTGTTGGTTGGGGTATCACGGAGAAATGGCAATGAATTTTGGGGAAATGGGTCAAAGGAAGGGGACCAAATAGGAGGAGGATTTGGGGCCCTGAATACCAACTTCACCTACTTTGCCAATTTGACTAAAACTCAGCCCTGCTCCCAGTCAGTCAATCAATCAGTCAGTCATTCAGTGAACAGTTAATTAACAATGGATTATAACGTGCCAGCAACTGTGATAAGAGCTGTGGACACAAAGAAAAAGAAAAAGCAATTCCAGTCCTTATCCTAAGTCATGTAAAGGAAGAATACCTTCTTTGTACTCCCACCTGGGGCTCTCTAAAGAGGTGATGTTTAGTATTTCCTTGGAGTGCCTACAACAGAGAGTAACATATTCAATAACAGCAGTTTCACAATCAGAAAATATACATCTAACTCATAACTTTAAATGTGAATATATTGAGCAATCCAATAAAACGAAAGAGAGTGAAAGACTGGATAAGAAAACAAAGCCTCACAAGCTGTTGCTTACGAGAAAGTCTACTAAAAAGTTTTTTTTAAGATAGCATTTCTATACCAATATTAAATTATCATGATAAATATAGAAATCCAAGATTTATCCCTGACATAATTGGAATGTCCTTCAGTGCTGTTTCTCTATTACAGATAATGTTAGCTATTCAGATTTAGACAGATACTGTTTGCCACATTAAGGAAAGATTCATTTATTTCAATGCTTTTCAACATCAAAAAACAACAAATAAAAGTAAGGTGGTGTTTTCTCATAAACCTTTTTCTTCACTTCCCCAGAGTAGATGCAAAGAGTTTAAAAATCTCAACCTTCCCCATCAAACCTCAGTCTAAGTCTTTCTTTCCTGTCATTTTCACTGCCATGCCTAAATTGCTAAGACCATTTTCACTTCTGTGTTTTTAGGGGATAAGTTTTGTTTGCTTTCTCCTTACAGGTAAGATTGGAAGGATTTTTAATGAAGCTGGGTTCATTGGTACCAAGCCTTAGATATTATAGAAAACATTACTGAATGAGAATAATATGGAGGACATTTTCCACAATCTGTCACTATGAAGGCAGCTCAAAAGTTGATACTGTGCTGGAGAGACCAAGAGGGGCAATCCAGTATATAGATTCTTTTGTCTTCATGATGGCATATTAACGAACTGAAAACAGCATGCCCTACCCAACCTTCACCAAGGCCTCTCTCTCTTTCCCATCTCTGACCCAGGCAGGGTTTATTTCCTGTTGCTGCTCACAGACACGTTCCCTGACCCCAAACCCACTACTACAACTTCGTTTTCAAGCTACTGGTCCTGAAATCTATAGCCAGGAGCTCTTTGATCACACTTCAGGAGGCTAGGAATGTCCTGTCTTGGGGAAGGAATCCTCTTGGATATAATAGAATTATCTTCCAGTCAGGGCTATCTTGTAGGTAGAAAGTACCAGATGAAGGATATTCTGACACTCTCCAACTATCTCCCCTGCAGCATGTCTTGACCTGGAGCTGGAGTTTCCAGTAACTCCATCTTTGGGTGTCTATAATTTGATTGACATCTTTCAGAACCTTGAACTTCATGGTTTCAGCCTGCACAACCTCTCTGGGTGAGTGTTTCATGAATAACTCCCATTGCTAGGGGTTGAGCCTAAGACAGGGGCCTCCCAGGGGCCTCCCAGGGATCATCTGTCCAGGTCAGAGCAGGGAAAACACAAAGGTAGCAAGAAGTCTCAATGTCAGGAGAGTGGGGTAGTTTCTTAACAGATCTGACAATTCTAGTCAAGCCTTGTCTTAGCTGCGAATATACTGAGCAGGAGGTGCCCCCATGTGGCCAATCATCCAAACTACAAATATTTATTAAATAATTACTCCCTGCTCAGCACCACAATTGGGGTTATGAGACACACAAAGAATAGAACTGTATACAATCCCTGTCCCTATGAAAATATAATACTTTAATTTAATGCAATGTTACATATGATAAACTGATACAGGAATCCAAGGAAGTTTCAGAGAAATGATCTTCCCATTGCTTAGGGAGGTCTTGTTAGATATGAACTGAAGAGTAAAGGAGTGCTTTTCTCCAAATGGCTTGCTGTGTAATCTTGGTGTAAAGGTTCAAATTTTGTAGGCTTCAGTTCACTAAACTATAAAATAGTGGTTGGAGAAAAGATGGGCCAAAGAAATGCCGGGGTCCTTTTAGGCCCTAAACATTTCTAGGTAGGTGATAACAGTGAATAGAGCACTGGTCCTGCACTCAGAAGGAGCTGAGTTCAAACCTGGCCTCAGACACTTAATGCAAGACTAGCCATGTGACTTTGGGCAAGTCACTTAACCCCAATTGCCCTACCTTCCCCCTTCAAAAAGCAAAAAAAAAAAATTACATTCCTGAGACCCAACCAAAGCTTTAGATCCTGGAAAGGTCAGGAGGTCAATGATCAGACCATGTCCTAGGTTAGAGCATTTGAGACCATTGAATATTTGTAGTTCCCTGATCTGAATGGTCCCTGTAATTCTTTTTTCTTTTTCTTTCTTTCTTTTTTTCTTTCTTTTTTTTTACAATAAAGCATCATCATTGCACCTAAAGGATTGAACACAAGGAGATTATGACAAAGCAGGACCAGGAGCTGAGATACATGTCCACAGGGAAAAACAAAGGGACAACAGCACATTCTGTTTCTAAGAAAGAAGGGAATGAACAAGATCTGGGGGCATTTGGTCTGTAAGAAAGTGAGGGGAAAATATAGAAAAAGAAGGGAGTTTTTTTCCCTGCATGGTTCCAGTAGGAGGGAAGGTAGAGTGGGCATCTTGCTCACCCTCATCCATGCAGAACAGAGAGTGACACTCTGCTCGATAGCCCCCAAGATAAGGAAAGTTTGTCTAAGTCCCCTCTTCCTGCTCAAGGATGGTATCTCGTCTCCTCAGGAGACCACAGAGGTTTTTATCTTCCATCTCTCTGCCACTCTCCCCTCAGAGCCCAAGAGGACATTTTTCCAGGTTCAGTCTCTGGAAATTTCTTTTTACTGAATTGATAGTGCTGATCATCATGGCACGGGAGGGGGCTGCTTTGATGATCCACGGAAGGAAGCCTGCAAGGAGTCCTTTGGCTCCAGACTCAGCTTGAATTCATGGAAGCAGCAGCCAGGTGGAAAGGGGAACGTGGGGATGTTACTCTTAAGGCTTCCACACTTCCCAACTCTATCAAGGCTGAGTTTTCATCACCTCAAAAGGCAGTGTGAACACAGCAACCACTGTTCCTCAGAAAGCTCCAGCGACAAAGCTGATACTGACTGAAGTCTGGTCCTTGGTTGTCACCTTACATAGCCATGTCTTCACTAACTTATAGTTAAACCAGTACAGGGCTGAAAAAGGCACATCCCTCAGTTCAGTGGCACCCCAGCCAGGCCACAGAGAGTGGCAGCCACCCTGTGACACAGCTGCCCTGACACAGTGCCCAAGTTGACCTTAGGACAGATGCTGGGCCTGAAGCTTTGTTGTCACCAGCTCCAGGAAACTGCTCACAGGCATGGTGCCCAGTCCGGCCATAGCTCCTGACACCATGGGTGCATAGAGTTCAGAAGTCACAGCTCAATTGTATAAAAAAACCCTTGAGCTGGTCATAGGTGGTAAAGTAAATGGCGATGGCAGGCACTGTCAACACTGGAGTTGGGTTGAGTTCACTGTGCCACAGGGTCCTGGCACCCTCGTGGCCAGTAATCTTCACAAAGGCATCCACGATGCCTGTGAAGTAGGTGGTATGTTGGTACCAGACAGCAAAACGATAACCATTCTGACCCAGATCGAGGGGCTCTAGGATGCCAAAAACCATACATTTCCATGCTCCAGGATGCTCCAGGATCCCTGGGACTTTGCCAGCCCACTCGTGGGAGAAGGGCGCTGGGACATATCAAGCGGGGTCATGAAAATAGAGGTAACAAGGGCCCCCGTGCCTGCTGCCACCATCTGCTGCAGGGTGGTTAATGCCCCCAGGCGCCTTCTCTGCCATTACACTGTCTCTTGCCTCCCTCCCCAACTGCCCCAGGCCCCGCAGGGGCTCCGAGTGCTCCAGCCGTTGCCTCCGCCTGGCGAGCCCATTGTTATTCAGGGGGGACCGTGGTTCCAGGCACCCCCCCCCAGACTCCATGCTCTGACTCTCGGCTCCAAAGTCCCGACCGCGCTGGTCCCACCCTCTCCGATTCTTGTAGAAAGAAATTTCCAGAGAAAGCCACAGCAGGACTCCAGACTGACCATTCCATGCCTTAAGGTCCTCTTGTTAAATGTGTGACCTAATACGAATCTGAGAAGTAAAGCTGGAAGAATGAATTGCCCCCCAAAAAAAACCCACCTCAGTATAAATAAGTGCTAGAATGCCACTCGGAAGAGAACGAAACACATTGAAGAAAACTTTGTGCCGTTTTGGTGACAAGTTAGTTGTAATACCTAGCAGAAATGATGCAATCATTTTTTAAAGTATTTTTTAAAGAATGAAAGATGATGTTGCAAGTGCAAGAATAGAGCTAAAGAAAAGAATTAGAAAAGGAGAGATTTGGAGGAAAACCTCGGATAATTAACAGCTTAGAATAAGAGGTGCAAACACTTAGCCAAATTATTTCTTCAGTAGACTGGCAGTATCTCTGTTTGATCTGAACAACTCTTGAACTGGTCAAGGATCTACAAAAAAATGGCCTAAATGCCCAGTTTTAGAGTTGAAAAATCTGCAATCAGAAAAGTCACCTGCAAATATCACTATATCCCCTAATGCTGATGAGTCTGAGCTACAATAATTCAGCATGATGGATTGATCGTACATGGTTGCTTCCTGCCAGCCAGGGTGTATGGCTTACTGGGAATATTTCTTACATCCAAGGTATGGGAAAAACGGGGAACTCTGGAATGTTTCTATGCAGTGGAGACTGAGGAAGGATTTTGATAAGAAAAACTGCACTGACTTTCTCACACAGTATTGTAATTTTTTCCCAGTCCAGGAGGGAGTGACTGAGTATCCAGAAAAGATAGTTCTCTTGAGATGACACAACCTGGTTGTCTGCTCTGTCATTGGTTTCCTTCCTAGTACTATTAAAGGCAAACGATTTTTGATTGGACAGGAAGAGGCAGCTAGGATTGTAGACATAAGCTTAATTCATAATGAAGTCTGAACTTCCCAGGCCCTTAGTGATGTTGGAAATGAACATCCCCTCTGCAATGTGGAGATGGCTGGATCTGCCAAATGGATAATGTTGGCTTTCATCATCATCATTGTCATCACCATCAACAACATCTGGAGGTAACTGTCTCCCAACTATCTGTCTGGGCAGCACAGAAATCTGCCATTCAGGGAGAGAAGGGGGATAGGAAACTCCCTCAGGGTTAGTGAGGGGTTGCAATACTCCGGATATCTCACCAGTAATCACTTTTTCCTCATCTCTTCTCTGCTTGTCTCTCCTCAGGATCACAGGAAGGATATAACTTCTAATAAGATGAGATAGAAGTCAGACTAGAGGGCATCAATGAGTCACAAATTCTGAGCTCTATTGCATCCTCTGCATTGATAACTCTGTGTGGAACAGAGAATGATCAGTTTCTCGTCTATCTTGTGGTAACTTACAATTTAGTTCAAGAAAGAAAGAATTCCTTCTGGCTTTTTGAAATCACTATTGTTTTGTCTTTTAAGCAGAGCACTGAGGTCTTGCAGAGTTTTGTTTTTCTATTTAATATGGTGTGGTCCTGCTCAGATCCCTCAGATAATTTATGATTTTTAGGGAGATATTTTGTCTCTATTTCTAGAGATTCACAATGTGGTGTGCTTTCTTAGACAGGGCAATTTTAATTTGTGGCAATGATGGACTCTACAAAGTGTGAGAAGTGGCAGATTAGTGGATAGGGATTACTTCAAAAAATCCATTAAGAGGATGGAAAATATGTTCTCTGTAGCTCTTAGAGCTAGGGTGCTACAGAGTTCCACTTAGGAAAAAATATCATAATCTATGAAATCAAAACTTTTGAAAATGAGACCTCAAAAAAGCAAAAAAAAAAAGGGGGGAGGCTAGGTGGTGCAGTGAATAGAGCACTGGCCCTGGAGTCAGGAGTACCTGAGTTCAAATCCGGCCTCAGACACTTAACACAAAAACTAGCCGTGTGACCTTAGGCAAGTCACTTAACCCCAACTGCCCTCCAAAAAGCAAAAAAAAATGATGAAAGATTTCTCAACATTTAGAGATATAACTCAAAATATTGGGAGATAATCACATTGGTAGATATGAAAATGAAAAGATGGGAACCTAGAACCTAAGGAACATCCCTGTATCTCTAAACAATTTGCCTCCTGGGAAGGGAATTGCCTTGAGGCATGTTCTTTTGAGAAAAGTCAATATAAAGTCTTTAAAGGCTCAAGGAGTTTCTGGTTTTCCCTTGATCTATTTTTCTGCCATCACATGTCTCCTGTTTCTTGCCTTCTCTTTCCTCACAGAGCCATCATCCTCCTTCAGATCCTCATTACTTCTCTATATGCTTCTCTCAGGACTTTGCCACCATGTTCCAGCTGCCTTCCTCCCTCGCCCCTAAAGTTCATTTCTGTCTATGATGATTTCCCCTAGAACCTCCATTTTGACGAATGGCCCCAAGCAGTCCTGCTTCATTTTACAGACGTCAGCACCATACCTCCCAAGGGCACCTTCCCTCTCTCCCTTTGGCGCCGAGATCTTGTCAGTTGCTTCTAAATGTTGTCTCCTCTCATTTGAATGAAAGTTCCTTGAGAGCTGCATTGCCTTTGTGCTTGTATTTGTATCCCAAATATTTAGGACAGTGCCTGGCATGCAGTAAGTGCTTCATAAATTCTTGTGGCTTTCTTTACTTGACTCTTATCTTGACCATTGCAACAGGCTTCTAATTGGTCTTCCTACTTCAAGCTTCTCTACACTCAGATTCCTTTTCCATTTAGGTACAAAAATGTTTTTCCTAAAGCATAGATATGCCCATGTCATTCTCCTAATTCATAAACTCTGGTGATCCTCTGTTATCTCTAGGATCTTTTATTTGGCATTTCAAGCTCCTCATAAACTTCCTGTTTCCTCCCTTTCCAGTTTTCATACATTTGACTTTCCTCTGATATTCTACACTCAGTGCCCCTGACCTTCCTCCTGCTGTCACTCATAACTTCATTGTTCATCACTGTTCCTTGTCACTGATCATCCTCCATGCCCACCAAGCTCTCTTTCCTCATTGCTACCCCTTTTTTCCCCTGACTGGTTTCTATAACCCAATCACGAGAAAATCTGAGGACTGCTGCTGTGAATAACCTTAAGGATCTAATCACATAGCATAGTGAACTCTTTATTTATTTAGAAATAAACTAAAGCACAACATTCACAACAACACAACATAACAGTTTATTACTAAGGTGGCCACATAGTCTTATACAAAACATATCATTCTCTAAGTCACAACCTCCACAGTCAATATAAAGAACCCAAGTAAAGTCATTCATCTTGATCTGAGGCTGGTTTTGAATCATCCTTCAGTCAATATTTTCTCCTTAGATAGATTAAGAGTTCTGAGAGGGCAGGGACTGTTTCATTGGTGGTTTGTATCCCCTAGCCCTTAGTAGGCCATTAATAAAATGCTTCTTTATTGACTGATGTGACTTTCATAGGGGCATCTATGACATCTGACACTGATAAGTCTATGGGCACACTGCTGACTGGGAAGGAGTTCCATTTCAGAACTCTCTGAAGCTCCTAACAAGGCAAAATTACCAAAGTGTGGATAGATTAGGGAGAGATAATGAGATTAGACAAGAGGAGGCAGAACCTTTGTAGATGTTGTGGTTGCTTTCAGGTAGAGGATTAAGATCTGTGCCAAAAGAACTACCATAAAAATTAATACAAAGAAGAAGAGCAAAATTCATTGTGCAAAGCCAGGGGTATGTGAATATTCCACACACCTAGAATCAGAAGTTCTTTGGAAGAAGTGATATTTGAATTAGAGTTTATAATGTTATTTTGGACTAATAGAAAGAAGAAAGGAAATTTTAGATAGCTTCACTAACTTTTAGGACACACTTCTTTTTCTATACATGTGGGAGAAGGGGTTTAGTTGGGTAAAATCTGGCTGATTTTTTTTGTCTGTCATTAGTCTGATCTCAATGTCTGTCTGCTAATATGAGAACATTTGTGCTCAGGAGGGAGAAACAACTGCACTTTCCTTTGGCTAATTGTAATGTTAATGAAATCAGAAGATCTTCCATGCCCCTTTCTATTGGCACCTACTGAAGGCACTTGGCACCTCAAAGGCTTAGCTCCTTACTTCCAGTTAACTCCTTAGGAGTAATCACAGCTGGAGTTGAGAGGAGAGTGGATTGGAAACACCTGGGGCAATCTCCTCATTTATAAAGCCAGAAGAAATAAAGC
>JAQQSW010016219.1:0-11722 GCA_028646575.1 Pseudocheirus occidentalis | reverse complement strand
TGTTGTTGTTGTTGTTGTTGTTCCTGTCATTGTTGCTAATTTTAAGATTTTTTTCTTAAGTATTTTTGTGCCCCATTTACCAAGCAGTTGTCATTTTTTCATAATTCCTTTTCATCATTCTCTTTTATTTTCCTAATTTTTCCTCCACCTCTCTTATTTGATTTTTAAAAACCTTTTTGAACTCTTCCAGGATTTTTACACTTGAGACTAATTCAATTTTTTTTGAAGTTTTGAATGTAATGGTTTTGACTTTTTTGTCTTCTTCTGAGTCTATGACTTTCTTCCCAACCTTTTGTAATATTAATGTAATTTGATCATTTTCAATTGGAAAAACTAGCAGGTTCTCAGCCCTTAGTATTTACTCAATATTCTATTGAAGAAACAGAAGATATGAACCCCTGTTGCTGACATAACAGGAAGGAGTTGGATGAAACAGGAAGGGGCTAATGTTGTGTGTGTATATAAAGAGAAGCCCATGCTGGGTCAGATAGATCTTCTTAGTGCCAGATTCTGGAGCCTGAGGAACAGAAGTCAAGCCTGGAGAGAATGATTTCTATTTTGAGAACCTAGATGAAGTGATTTTGATTCTGAGAAACAGTTGAAACTTCTGCTGAGTCCAAGGGCCAGCAAGAGTTTCTGTGAAACTGCTAAGGAACTGCTGAATCTGAGGGCAAGCCAGGGCTAACAAGAAGCTGCTGAGTAGCTTCTGAGTCTGAGGGTCAGATGGAGCTGCAGAAGACTAAGAAAGCATAACTGTGGTGCCAGTATTTTGCCTCTTTGTTGCTTTGTTAAGTCTTGACTTCCCAGCAACAGAGACTGTGGTGGATTTAAGGTGGACTGGACACTGTGAGCTTCAGCATGGAACAGGAACTTCACAGAGAGCTGAATAAGGAACTGGGAGCTGTCTGCCTTTGAACCCAGGTGACAGTTTGGTAGGAGCTGGTACCATGGAAGTAGATCCAGGGAATCTGTGAAACCACCCTGAGTCAAGCTGAAAGAAGACTTTACTTGGGTACTATGCACTGACTGAGAAATTGTGATTTACTTCTGGTGGAGGATGGGGGGGGGAAGGGAGTGGGTGGTAGCCTGTGTATTTTCTGATAATTGAATAGTGAATGATGAGCGAATCATGAATGATTTGTAACTTAGTGTGCCCCATGGGTAGAGAACTTTGACTATTGTACTTTGTGTCTCTTAATGAGCCTACTTAAGGATGTTTGAATGATTGAGTTGATTGAATGATTGAATTACTAAATGATTGCTCTTTGTTCAAAACTATGTGACCACTGTGGTGAAACTCTGGTAATTTCAGTGGTTACTTGCTGTGAGTGCTCTATTTTGATTTTCTGTGATAAATTGAAATATTCTGAATGCTTTATTTTGATTTTCTTTGAATGTTTTGCCTTGGTTTGTTATTGAATAGAGTATTAACTATGCTGTGTAATCAAACCTTGAAAAACTGTTCATAGTAGCATTTTTCTGGAAAGCTACTTGTGCTTGGCTTTACACATCCATAGTAATTTTCTGTGGTCAGACTCTTTCTGTTACTGTTTGTTCATTTTTCAAGTCTATTTCTTGATTTTTTAACCTTGTATTTTAAATCTGACTGTCCTCCTGAGGTGGACTGGCATCATCCTTAGTTCCTTAGTTTCATGGTTTTGTGTGTGTATGTGTGTGTGTGTGTGTGTGTTTTAAAACTGTTTTCAGAGGTAGTTCTAGAGAGTCTGTAAATTTTTATTTCTTCATTTGATGTAAGGAGAGGGATGTTTACCACTCTTCTCCCTGTGCTTTGGTCTGTGAGTGATAAGCACTCTCTTCTATCCTCAAATTGTGACCAGGGTTTGTGCTCTCCTATGATTGCAAAAACTGGTGTACTAGTACTTCTCCCCACCCTGGGACTATGACCCAGGACCAAGACCATCTTTTGGGTATGGGCAATGCAATAGAGTCCTGCACCAAGCAACAAAAAAGTAGTCACTGTAATGACCTTTTGATCAGTTGTTGGACACCCTTCTCTCCTCCTCCCTCTTACTATCTGAACTGAAAAGTAAGGAAGCTGTTACTATCTATTCAATTGCCCCCAAAGCCTACTGAAGTCTTGCCATGTTTTTGCCTGTACTCCACTGCTCTTCACTTTCATCCTAGTTCAATAGACCTTTCCTGCCTAC
Source organism: Pseudocheirus occidentalis (assembly GCA_028646575.1). Lineage (NCBI taxonomy): Eukaryota > Metazoa > Chordata > Mammalia > Diprotodontia > Pseudocheiridae > Pseudocheirus > Pseudocheirus occidentalis. The sequence continues at coordinate 9,554 of JAQQSW010016219.1, read as the reverse complement.
ATTCTAGATTATCTTGAGCAATAAAATTATGTCACTAATTCCTTTTTTTGAGTGCTGTTACCTCATAATTCTTTTTGAAACACTTTTTTAGAGTTATTTTTGGAGAGTAATTTGAGAGACCTTAGGTGAGTCATTACCTTTTTCTCCTCAATATTTATAATTGAGTATTTTCTATCAATGTTAGCTCTCTACTCTGAGAAATACTTGGTTAAGAGTTATTTTCCAAGCTAATGTGAATCTGAAAGTAACAAAACTTCATTTCTTAAAATGCCCTTGATTATTTAAACTATTTGATTAACCTAGACCAGTTTTCTTTGAAATGTGTCTACATTAATGAAGGTTTACTAATGGATAGTTGGATTGCCTTGGGTCATTTCCACTTTATGCTTCAGTGATTCTGAGAGAAAGAACAAATGGAGAGAAATTGAATTGACTCTCTATCTGTCCATTTTTTAGTAGAAGTAACTTATTCTGCCACTTTCCCTGCAGAATATAAAAATGACATTCGTGACAAAGGTCTTCTTTGACACAGATACTATCTTGAGGTGGTAACATTGCATTCTGCTTGAAGTTGTCACTCAAGCATCCATGAAGGACAAAGATGGAGCCCCCCTCCCAACCCCACAATGAGCACAGAAAAAGAATAAACTGCCAAGGAATGGAATTACGCAGGCCTGACATCAAAAAAGACTGAACTCAAATATGCTAGCATTATGTTATTTTTAAAAAATAAATATTAACTTGTTTCATAATATTGAATTCTGAAAGAAAAAGTAGGGAATCAGAAAGCCTGACCAATCTCACCTTGAAATCATTTCCCAAATATAGTTATAACTCAATGTAATTTAATTTAACACACATATATGCAAGTTAATGTGCAAGGATCTTAAGAATAATCAGATTTTAAAGTAGTACTTCTCACTATCCCAGAGCTTTACTTAATTTTTGAAAGCAAAAACAAATCGTTTATTTGGGTCCAATCAATCATTAATTAATTAATTAATCAAAATTAATTAATTCTTCAGCAAGAGCTGAAGAAAATTCGTATTGTACTATTATAGTAATAACTAATTATTAATTTGTGTTCCATCATTTTTCACAATACTTTTTGCCAAGATTTTACTCCTGAAAAGACCAGTCAGTCTCTAAAGAGGATGAGCATAACCAAAGAATATAAAACATTCCTATTTCCAAGGCATACGCTCCTTAACTAGATTGGTCTAGGTCCCACCCAAATAGAAAATTGAGGTTTTTTTCACTCTATAAACAAGACCCAGTTTGAATAATATCCCTCAGTATGGGGAATGAGTTTGTGTCCTTTATCCCTTCATTAGAGTTTGTGGCTGCCAGACTCATGAAGGTGAAAGAAAATTAGAGTCAACCTGATGGCATACTGTAGCAGTAAGCACCCTAGCATACCCAGGATGGCTGCTAGCACAGTTTCTTTGTTCTGCTTTTCTAAAAGAAAGCAACTCAAAGAGGATTAACAATCTTACTTTAATCAAGGATATCTATCTATATCATTCACTTCATTCTGGGGGAAGAGTCAGCACCCTGAACTTTAGAAAATACAAACAGAAATCACAAGTAGACAAAAAATACAGATAGAGAAAATGACACAGTGTTACAGACCAACAGACAGGGCTTCTAGTTATCTGACCATTCCACATATACATAGTTAGTTAAAAGAGAGACAAGAACCAAACTCTGGGTTTCCCCTAAACAAACTTCTTCTGTTTGGCTTTAAGTGAGACCCATTAAGGCACAGGGAAGATCTTCAAATTCTCTTACCATTACACTGATGATGAGAAGTCTGGATGAAGTAAATCCAAAAAAATAATCCTGGATTAGAAGTCAGAGGTGACTCAGAGAGCCACCAGTAAGAAAAACAGGATTCCAAGTTGGGAATCTTTATTCACAATAAAGAAACAGACACACACACACACATGCATATATATATACACACACACACATATGTAGATGTGTGTGTATGCATGTATACACATATATATGTATGTGTATACACATGAATTCACATATAGTGTTATAGAACCACCAAATTTTATCTCCTACAAATCACAATATCATGGTATTGGTATGATACTGTCATCTTTTAGTTGTTGATATTTTGGATTTTCATTTAATGACTTGAGATTCTTTTGGCCAAGTACATACATACGTACCTACATACTTACACACATACACACACTATTGTATTTTACTGGAAACAACTCCCAATATAGATTTTAAAAAATAATAAATATATTTGTTAGCAAGAACTTGCATTTTCCTGACATGAAGGGTAGGGGAAAACACAGATAAATAAGTATGAAATATGTACAAAGCAAAAAGAAATCCAGTCATCCTTTGTGGTGTGATAGCAGTAGATGAGTCCTGTGAAGTCTAGTCATTAGGACTGTCTATGCGAATGTTTGGTGTCAGATCTGTGCTTTAGCTTTAAATCATTCCTCAATTGCACATGAATCACTTATCAGTGTACACTGAGGCATCATCAACTTATTGGTACAATCTTCATTAAAATATGATGGAGTCTCATTAATTTGGACTAATTTTAGGTAAGATAGCACTGAATTATCTTGATATCTTATTAAATTATTAATTTTAGTTTTCAAAATTCACTTCCATATGTTTTATTTTTCTCCCTCTCCCTCCTCAAGACAGCTTGCAATCTGATATGGACTCTACATATACATTTCTAGTAAGCAAATTTTCACTTTAGTCATGTTGCATAGAAGAATTATAATGAATTGGAAAAAAACAATGAGAAAGAAAAAGTAAAATAAAAGAAACAGAAAAGAAAATAATCTGGTTTGTTCTGCATTCTGACTCCATAGTTCTTTTTCTGTATATGTCTGGCATTTTCCATCATGCGCCCTTTAAAATTTTTTTAGGTCCTTGTATTGCTGAGAAGGACTAAGTTTATTAAGATCAGTCCTTGCACACTGGCTGTTGCCATGCACAATGTTCTCCTGATTCTGCTCTCCTCAGTCAGCATCATTTCATATGAGTTTTTCCAGGTTTCTCTGAAGTCCACTTGTTCATCATTTTAATATCACAATCATCTTCTATTATAGTCATGTACTACAACTTTTTTAGCGGTTCCTCAATTGATTGGCACCCCTTTCATTTCCAGTCCTTGACCGCCACAAAAAGAGATGCTATAAATATTTTTGTATATGTGGGTCCTTTTCCAATTTTTTGATCTCTTTGGTATACAGCCCTAGAAGTAGTAATGTTGGGTCAAAGGTTATTCAATTTGAATTATTTTTCAAATGTGAATTGTAAGATTATTGTTGTTGTTGTTCCAACCTGTGATTTCTTCTGGGTAGAGAATTCCCAGAATCTCCACCAATGGTCATTAACAATACTCTCTAAGTAAGATAATCTTAGAGAGCTGCTTGAGACACTGAGAGGTTAAGTGACACACAGTTATACTTCACTTTGCACAGTCCCTGGTATATATTAGTTTCTTAATAAATGTTTATTAATTAATTAATGGATTGATTTATATGGTCATACAGCTGGTAGGTGTTAGAGACAGTATTTAAACTCAAATCTTCCTGACCCAACATATCCTTTAGTGACTCCATAATGCTTTGCCCCACTCATGTGGACATTATACTTATCAAAACATGCTTTCATCTATTTCAAATACTTAACTTGAGGCTAGGACCCTGATGGGGATTACTTTGTTGACTTGATTGGAATAATTTGTAATCCTACAGCCTCTACTCTTGATTGGACCTTCACCTTGCTTCTCCTGGCTCCAAACTACATTTCAAATCCTTTTTCTTATTATTTTCCTTTCAAATTCTCTTCCCACTATTCTAATTCATCCACTAGCTATTTCATGTCCACAACATTCCATCTTTCATTCCTGAGTGTTTGTGCAGGTAGTCCTCTATGTAATGAATATAAGGTTGGGTGCCACCTTTTACCCGAATATTTTACTAATCAACTACCTTCTCCTCATTGAAATGCTTTGAATACTCTTATACATACTTGATATTTATTTTTTACATGTAACATAATTTTATACTTCCAGTAGAATGTAAGTTCTTTGAGGGCAGGAACTGTTTAGAATCAACTTCACCCACCCCTTCATTCTTTCTTCAATATCAGTACTAGTATTTCAAGACTGAAAACATCTACTAGATGTTGCATCTACTAGAACTTGCCTGGGCTTAACTTTTAAGTTATCAATATGCTGACATTTCCCCCCTTTTAATCAAGCATTGTATGCTAATTCTGATTTCATCTCTTTTTATTAGCATACAGATGCAGGCCCTGAATAGGTTCCTAATTCTCTGGAAAAAAAGATTAAACTTAGACTGTCCATTGGACTAAAGGCTTCCTAAAAAGAAATCATGCTTCATGAAATTACTCTTCCCCTCAAGGTTCCCACTAATAAATACATAGCTTGAGTAGAAATGTTACAGGAGTTCTTTCAAATGAGTAACATTTCTACTCAAACTATGTATGGAACCATGAAGTATAAACAATTAAACAGGTATTTAGGATGTAAATTCCTATAACACAATAATGACATTTAATTAAAATGTATGCTATTTTTAAAACAACATAAAACAAAAACAAAAAAGGAAGGTTCTATTCAATGCCAAAATCTCTGCTAATTAAAAAAATAAATTAATAAATTAGCTCTAAAAGGAGAAGCATGAGCTCTTCAGTACACTAAAGAACTCTGAATAGCCTTTTGGTAACTGAACAAAAAGTTAACACATCAATCTTTTGTGCCTGACTTGTTGACTTCCAGATGTCGGCTGTCTTGGAAAATGTGGTCAAAGTAAAATATACATCTCAATAACAGTAAATAGTTTCCTTTCATTGTGTTGTATTTCCAAGCACTGGAACTCAGCTGTAGAGAGCGCAACTCCAATGGGCTAGACACATTATTCAAATGCAATTTTACACTTGATGAGAATACTATTTTATGGACAACTCTCAAAGATCAGGAGCTCACACAGTAGCAATAAGCGGGACAAAAACACTCTGAAGATCTCTATTAAGAACTTTGGAATTTGCAAGTGGGAAAAATACCTGTATATTCAAAAATGTTTATAGCAACTATTTTTGTGATGGCAAAGAATTAGAAATCAAAGTGATGCCCATTAATTGGGGAATGGCTAATCAGGTTGTGATACATGAATGTAATGGAATACTATTGTGATATAAGAAATGGGGAGCAGACAGACTTCATAATATCCTGGAAAGACTTACAAAATTGATGCTGAGTGAAGGGAACAGAACAAGAAGAACATCATACACAATTACAGACGCATCATATCTGTGAGGACCGACTTTGATAGACTGTGTTTATCTCAGCAATACAAGGTTATAAGGCAACTCCAAAGGATTCATGATGTTTGTCCACATCCAGAGGGGGAAAAATTATGGAGTCTGAATGCATATTGAAGGAAACTACTTACTCTCTCTTTTTCATTTTGTTTTGTCTTTTCTTCCTCGTAATTCATTCCATTAGTTATAATTCTTCATTACAACTTGATTAATGTTTAATTTGATGGCATATATAGAAACTATATCAGATTTCATGCTGCCATGGGGGTGGGGGTCAGGAGAGAGTGGGAACAATTTGGAACACAGAAATGGTGGAATTGAATATTGTAAAGTTATAGTAAATTAAAAGAACTTTGGAACTGATTTGTGACATGGGAGACATTGGCATAAGATCACTCAGCATGGCATGCCTTCATTAAAGAAGGTACTGTGCTCTATGAGCAAAGCAGAAATACAATGGTTCAAAAGAAATGTGAAATGTGCAAATTTAAAGAATTGAACTCTTTGAGGGCAGGGACTGTTTCTACTTTTCTGTGTGTGGGTGCTGAAACATCTTATCACCTGGGAAACCCAGATACAAGTTATATTTAGATGTTTTCCTGGAGAAATTCTAAGGGGAACCAAAAAGGGAAAATTATCCTCTTGAGTTCAGCCTCCAAAATCAGGTCCAATATGAGTGAGCTTAAAGACTTTGAGGAAAGTTATTCTCAGCCATGAATTACATGTGATTAATCGTTGGATGCCAAAATAAAAATTGGACAAATCACATCAGAAATCTAATTTGACATGATTAACCATGTAGGCAATGTAGACACAACCTGAATGTCAGAGCATTTGCAAAGCACTTTGTCATTTCATATCTCTTATAATCATTAATTATTCACTGCAAGAAATCCCTGTAAATTAGGCAATCAGATTTATTACCATCAGCCAGTCATTTACAAAGGAAAATAATTTGCTTCATAAATATCAAGTGTTATGCTGTAAGCTATTATTTGAGTCAAAGTCAGGAATGGAAGCTTGTTCAGATACAACATTACTATGGAAAGAATGTTCAACTTTTAAGTGGGTTGGAACCTCATTTTAGACTATTACTAGCTATATGACCATAGGCAAGCCATCTCAGAGTCTAAACTTCCTCACCTACAAATGTAATTTGTGTAAAGTGTTACCCAATGCAGGGAATCTACTCCTTCCCTCCTCTGCCTCTTGTAATTCCAGATTTTCTTCAAGACACAATTCAAATGCTGCCTTCTAGACAAAGTTATTCCTGGTCCCCTGACCAAACAATACTACTGGTACTTTCGAAAGAAGAGTTACCTTGCAAATATTTTATGTGTGCTTTGCATAATCTCCCTCCTCATCTCCTGGCTTCCCTGACTTCTTGCAAGTCTCAGTTCACATCCTATCTTCCAAAAATTCCTTTCCTAGTTCCTCTCATTGTGAGTGCATTCTCTCTGAGATGATCTCTACTTATTATGTATCTTGTGGGTATCATTTCATCCTCATTGGAATTGAACACTTAGAGGGCAAGGACTGTTTCTACTTCTCTGTCTATCTCCAGTGCTTGGTACATTGCCTAACACAGGCCAAGTCATAATAATGATAACTGCTACTACTACTGCTACTGCTACTGCTACTGCTGCTGCTGCTGCTGCTACTACTACTACTACTACTACTACTACTACTACTACTACTACTACTACTACTCCTTCTCCTCCTTCTCTTCCTCCTACTACTGCTAGGTATAGTAACAACATTTATACTTTACTTGCTATATGCCCGGAACTGTACTAAATGCTTTGCAATTATTATCTGATTTTTTCCTTCCAATAATTATTACCTCATTTGATCCTCAGGAGGCAGGAACAATTATGATTCTTGTTTTACAGTTGAGGAAATTAGGAAAGCAGTGGTTAAGTGATATGTACAGTTTGTAAATGTTGGAAGTTTGACTTGAATGCAGAATTCCTTGACCACAGAAATGATGCTCTATCCCAAAGGTAGGGAAACTTCAGCTTCAAGGCTCCATATGGCCTTCTAGGTCCTCAAGTGTGATGGTGCCTGAGTTCAATCTTCACAGAAGAAATACTTTTATTAAGGGGATTTGTTCTGTGAAGTTTGGATTAAATCAAAGGGCCCCACTTGAGAACCTAGAGGGCCACTTATGGCCTTGAGGCTGCAGCTTCCCCACCCTTGCTCTATCTTATGCACTACCTTGCTACCCCAGCAATATACTTTTACCCATAGATTAGTTCCCTGGGGTAGAGCTACATTTGGTTCCGGGTTCACAGTGGGTCTATACTCCTAAAACTACAGGTCTTAATCTTCTGCTAACGGATTTATCTTCAATAGCTTACCAACTGATACAATGAACTTGGGGCAAAGGCATCTACTGATCTGGCTTAACCTGAAGTGTATTGAAAGAATGATCAAATTGTAAGTGGCTTGGAAGCTCATTTTAGACTTTTAGTAGCTACATGACCATAGCCAAGCTATCTCAGAGCCTTAGCTTCCTCCTATAAATGTAATTTGTAATTGCATTTATAATAAATGCAATTTTCCTCATGAACCTAGAGTAAAACCTCTAAGAAATACAAATGACACTAGTAGGAGGAATACACACACACACACACACACACACACACACACACACACCTCTCTACTTTACTAGATAGTCACACACTTAATGGAAAACCCGTGATGAAAGCAGCTAATTCATAGGATGCAGAAGAGCTGCCAGTCTTACCATTTTTTTTTATCATACTCTTGAACTGTTCACCACTGGGAATAGTGTCTGGGCTGGACAGGTCACTTTCTTTTTAGGTTTATCTTTCTCCTTTCACAGAAAAATAAAAGAAGCTGCTGAATGAGACTGCTTTACTGAAAGACAATACTGATAGGGAGGAAATGGATTAAGGAAAAAAAACTTCTAGCAATTAGCATTTATTAAATACTTAATATATGTAACATATTATTTTAGTGGGATATAAAGAAAGGCAATATTTTTGCTATCTATGAGTTTGCATTCTATTAGGGGAGACAATACAACTGGGTATATAAAGATTCTCTACTTTATCAAAAGAAAAGTTTGAAATACGGTTGAGACATCCACATGAAGACGTGTATATGTTTATTTATTTATTTTTAGTTTACAGCATTGAGTTCCACAAGCTTTTGAGTTCCAAATTTTCTCCCCTCTGTCTTCTCCTGCCTCCCCAGGACAGCATGCAATCTAATATAGGTTTTACATATTCATTCACATTAAATATGTTTTCACATTAGTTATGATGCAAAAAAGAATTATAACCAATGGAATGAACCACACAAAAAAAGAAGAAACAAAACAGAACAGAAAAGAGAGTGAAAAAATTGTATGCTTTGATCTTCATTCTGACTCCACAATTCTTTCCTGGATGTGAATAGCATTTTCCATCATGAGCTTTTTTTGGAGGTATCTTAGAATTGTGCTTTGCTGACAGGAGCGAAATCTATCAAAGTTAATCATCACAAATGTGACACAATGTTCTCCTGGTTCTGCTCCCCTCAGTCAGCATCAGTTCATATAAGTCTTTTCAGGTTTTCCCGAAGTCTTACTGCTCTTCCTTTTTAAAACACAATAGTATTCCATTACCTTTATATACCACAGCATGTTCAACCATTCCTCATTTTTTTTCTCAGCGGAGGAGATCTTTTGTGGCTTAAGTTTATTGAGGCAGTTTGTTTTATCACATCTTATACTAGAAAGTAGGAAGATCATTTCTTTTTATTTCGAGATGAATTTCATTTTTTATTTTTTACATATCATACTTAAATTCTACTGTAAGTGTAAGGTGGTCTAAAATCAACGAAATAATTAGGTGTTATTGTGTTACACTTAATGCCATTTTAGCAAAGTAATTATTTGCTAAATTAAATAAACTTTTATATATAATCAAGAGTTTATATGATGTAATTTTCTTTTTTTGTCTTTCTTAATTTCTTTGTTTACTTTTAGTTTAAACAATTCAGTTCCACAATCCCTTGAGTTTCGAATTTATTCACTCTCCCTCTCTTCCTTCTGATCCCCACCCCCATTACAGTATGCAGTCAAGTATAGGATCTGAAAATACTTCCCCTTAGACATTAGTAAGATTATAAAGAAGGATGGAATGAAAAATGGGAAAGAGGAAATAGAACCAGAAAAGAAAAAGAACGAGAGCAGGTAGTTTGCTTCA
>JAQQSW010016218.1:0-11722 GCA_028646575.1 Pseudocheirus occidentalis | reverse complement strand
GTAAATAAATTTAATATATTTATATAGCTATATTTAATAAACATATATAAATATATAAGTCAACATCTATATATGATATATCATATATAAATATGTGTAAATATAAGCATGTGTTCATATAAATACATGCATATATTTAATAAATCTATATTATATAAACAGAAATCCACATCTATATATATAAACATACATTTTTAGAAAGGTATATATTTAATAAATAGATTTTTCTAGTTATATTTAATAAACACATAAATATATAAATCAATATCTATATATTATGTTTGTACATTTGTTTGCACTTTTGTCTCTCTTATTAGACTGTGAGCTACTTGAGGGCAAACTTTTTTCTGCCACTCTTTGTATCCCCAGAATTTAGCACAGTACCCAGTACATAGCAAAAGGTAAATAAATGCTGGCTGACAACTAGATAAGGAAAATCTGGGTTCAAGTTCTGCCTCTGACACAAACAAAGCTATGTGATCAAGGGGTAACCTCTAGTGCCCCAGGTAACTATCTAAGGCGTTACTGAGCTGCACTGATAAAGGAAATTCTCACACAAGGAGCTGCCCATGGTGCTGAACTCCAGATTCACCCAAACCTGCAACCACCACCTCCATCAAAAATGTAAATTCTTACACTTGGGTCCAAAGAATCAGCCTCCAAAGGATGGGTTGGGAGAGCATCACTAAAGCAGCAATTTGCTTGAAAAAGATCAGGGCAAGAGAAGGGGGTAGTTAATGAACCTCAACTCCAAGATACGTCAACAATATGATAGAAGAACCAAAAAAGTACATCTGGCCTTAGGCTCCATGAAGAGAGGCCCAGAATGCAGGCCTAAAGCAGGGACAGCTCCAGCCGTATTCTGTCTTGGTCAGTCCCCATCTGGCACATGCAGGTGCTATGTGGGGAGGACATTGCTAAGCCTGAGAGTATCTAGAGGCAAGTAGCTAGGAGGACCCTCCAGATCATGCAAGACAAGGATGAGCTGAAGGAAGTGGGGATGTTTTGCCTCAAGGAGAGATTAGGCTTTCCCTGCTTAGCCCGAGACAGTAGAACCAGAAGCAGTGAGTGGAAGTTGGCAAAGAGGAAAAATTAGGCTTAATGTAAAGTCACGTCAAGTCAAATGAACAAGTGTACCAGGCACTGTGCTAAAACCTGGGGATACAAAGAAAGGCAAAAAATTATCCCTGCCCTCAATGAGCTCCCATTCTAAGGGGGGGAGACAACATGCAAACAACAAGGTACAAACAAGCTACAGATGGATAAATTGCAGGTAATCTCCAAGGAAAGGCACAAAGGGGAAATGGTTTCACATAGAAAGTAGGAGTTCAGCAGAGAAGAGAGGAGGCAGGGGAGGAGGGTGAAAACTCCAGGCCTGGGCACAGCCAGAGAAGATGTCTAGAATCAGGAGATGGAATATCTCGTCTGAGGAAGGAAGAGCAAGGAAGCCAGTGTCCCTGGATCCCAGAGTAAATGGAGGAGAACAAGGTAGGGGAAGGCAAGTTATGAAGGGCTTTCAGCACCAACCAGAGGGTTTTATATTTGATCCTGGAGGGGACAGGGAGCCATTGGAGTTTATCATCGACTAATGCAGGGTGAGAGGTAATATGGGTTAGGGATTGTGAGGCAGATGGAAAGATGTAATGGGAAAAGACTAAGATGAGAAGATAGAATTTCAGATGGCAAAGTTCAAGGATATAATAAGATAATGTATATGAAAGTACACTGCCAACCTTAAAGTGCTACTGAAAAGCTGTTATTCTTTTTATTATTCTATTCATCATTACATTAAGGATGTGACATCTCTATGTGTGGTAGAGTTGGGATGAAGGCGTATGTCATGGGAAATAAGGAAACTGAGGAATTCAGAGGTTAGAGCTTGGGGGAGGTCAGGGAAGAGAGAAAAGACTGTGCTTCACACAATGTGCTCTTTGAGGAAGAAGCAGAGTGTACTGGAGGTCAACAGATTTGGGATTGAAAGTTAAACGAACTTCAAAGGAGGAGGTTACTGAGTGATGATGGCAGAGGGAAAGCTTAGAAGCAACAACAGGGAGCAAGAAGTGTTCTGAGCAGTGAGTGGTGGAAAGAGAGAGAGTTACAAGGAAAAGTGTTGGAACCAGTGCTGGAAATGGTGGCCAAAGATACATCATAAGAATGGCCCAAGGAGGCTCCAAAGATAGGAAGAATGAGAAAGGAAAAGGCTTTAGATGAAAGCTCCATTTGTTACCTATGGGGAAGGTATTCCAGAGAGTATGTAAGTAAGGAAATAGGAGGTAAAGAAAAGCTTCCTGACAATTGGTGACATAGGCTGCCTCGGAAGCTGGCAGGGCTCCCCTTATTAGAGGGAAAGGATGAACCTGTTCCAGGTATATTGTAAAGGACCCCCTTTTTCAGGAAAAGGCTAGTTTAGATGACCTCTGACTTCCTGTGATTCTGTGAAATCATTTATACTGTAGATGGGACAAAGTCTGTTGCCATTCACAAGTTGCTCTGTTCCTCTACTGATTAGAAAGCCCTGTACCATTTACAAGGTCATCTACTGTTACTATATCCTCTACAATTTACACATGTACTCTCTCTCTCTGTCTCTCTGTCTCTCTGTCTCTCTCTCCCCCCCACCCCACTGCTTACAAATTCTACCATTCACAAAGCCCTCTTTGATTTACAACTCTCTTTGCACCAATGAGCTTTTCAGTATACCTTTTTAATGTTGAGAATTAAAGGGAGACAGAAATAAGTTGCTCTAACCATCCAGGGCAGAACTTAACAAAATGAAGCCAATACACCAGTGTGAACTCCAGTAAATAGACCTAATGCTTCCGATTGCCAGGAGATAGTCATACCAAGGAAGCTCAGCCTGAGATCTGATAAACAAACCCAAAGGCTGCAGTAGCTTGGGATGAGGATACTCATTAGAACTGAAATAAGAGATATGGAGAAGTAGAAGGAAAATTAGCAGCTTAGAACAGAAGGCAGAAAACCTGAGCCAAGGAGTAGGCTCCATGAAAAACAGAAATAATGGCTCAAAGTCAAAAGACTGAAAAAAAATGGATGGAAATGGGAGGTATCTACTTTCAAATAGGTGACCCAGAAAACAGAGATTTTAAGAATCATTGTATGCCCTGAAAACCAAGACAAGACCAAAAATCTTAGATACCATGTCAATAAATCATGAAAGAAAACTGCCCAGATCTATTAGAAGCAGAAGGCAAAGGGAAAATAGAAAGAATCCAATCGCCTCCTGAAATAAACCCCAAACTCAAAAATACTGAGGAACATCGTAGCCAAAAGCCAGCGCTTTCAACTCTTTTTCAAAGAAAACATGGCATAGTGAAAATCACAAACCTACCACAAATGGAGTGAATTCTAAGAATATGATATTCTAAAATGCTTACAATGGAAAATAACTTAGCTTCACAAATAGCATAAAACTATAGGAAGGAAAAGGTCCTTTAATAGAATGGAGGACTATAAAGTATTCCTGATGAAAGAGCCAGAGCTTCTCAGAAACTTTGAAATGCAAACACAGGAGTCAAGGGAGAGACTAAACAATATGGCAGCACATTCTAATTAAAAGACAAGAGACAAAAGGCTCTTCAGAATCCCACTTCTTCAACAGACACAGAGAGAATTAAGAAAAATCAGGAGGTCTCAGTGTGATTTTGTTCTGTTTTGTTTGTTTTAGGAGAGAAAAGAAGAGGAAAGAACCCACTAAGTCTTTGTAATTGGAGAGGGAGAGAATTTACAAACATGGAGGAAAGGATGGAAGGAGTAGCCATGTCATAAACATATCTGAACTGAAAAAGGAGGATTGAACACGAATGTGTACACAAGTGCATACACACATACAAAGAGTTTGGTGTAGAAATACATTATGCTCCAAAGGGAAACAGGAGGAGACCGGGAGAAGGTTAAAGCAGGAAGACTGGCTTGGGGAAGAAACAATCACAAGTAAGATAAATTTCAACTTTGAAGTGTGGATGGGAAGGGAAGGAAGAAATGAAAGGAAAGTAGAAAGGAAGAGAATGAAACAGAAAAGTGAGAGTAAGAGAAAGAGGAAGAAAGGAAGGAAGGAAGGAAGGAAGGAAGGAAAAGAGGGAGGGAGGGAAGAAGGAAGGAAGGAAGAGAGGAAGGGAGGGAGGAAGGGAGGGAAGAAGGAAGGAAGGAAGGAAAAGAAAGAAAGAAGAAAGGAAAGGAGGGAGGGAGGGAGGAAGATCAAGTATTAGTTCGTGTCAGGTGATCACTGAATGGGAATAGAAAGAACTATCTCAAGTGTGCACACACTTCTATGAAAATTAATTGAACAATAATTTTGATAGGCAAACTGGGCCTGGTCCTGAAACCAAAAGTTCTGGGGAAATTGTTCATTTGTGTAATGCTTTTTATCTGAATTAATCTAGTAGCAGTCACTAGAAAACATCTCATCATCATTGCTAAGACATACAGCATCAAGGGCCTGAGCTCTCTTGCTAAAAGCCTCATAAACAAATGTAGTAAAGTAGAAATATTAAACACATCCTTTAATGACCACAATGTACCAAAAATTAGATTCAATATAAGGCCTTTAAAGAAATGATTAAAAATTCAAAGACTAGTCTCCAAAAACTGGAGACTAAATAACTTCATCCTATAGAATCATACAAATCATAGAAACAATTGATAATTTAGTCAAATAAAAGAACAATGGGGGTAACATTACTAAACCTTGGAGGATAAAGCCAAAGAGATCCTTAGAGGAAAATGTAGATCTCATAATCACTTTCATCCATAAGAGAGAAAATACAGGAATTAGGCATATAACGAAAACAGAACAAAAACGTTAAAAAAAAAACTTAAAAAGCAACAAAGAACAAAATCCAAACTAAACACGAAAAATAGAAATTCTGAAAAATCAAAGATGGGATAAAATGCAAAAAGGGCTGATAAAACGAGAAGCTATTTTAAAAAGCTAATAGAATGAAGCTATTAATCTGATTTTTTTAAGAGGGGAAAATCAAATTTCAAATATAAAAATAAGAAAAAAACTCACAACAAATGCAGAGGAAGTAAAGAAAATTACTAAAACGATATAAAACGATGTATATCCAATTACATGCCAACACAGTTGATGACAAATATTCATGGTAACAGGAAAAACAGAGAATTGAAATAATCTTATCTCAGAAAAACAAATAGAACAAATCACAAAGGAATTTCCAAAAGGGAAAAAAACAGAACCAGATGTATTTTCAAGTGAATTCTACCAAATTTCCAAAAGAACAAAGAATTACAGCATTACATAAAGTGTTCGGAAAAGCAGGAAAAATAGAGATCTACCAAATTCCATCTATGAAACAGATAAGAGTCCCGATACCTAAACCAGAGAGATTCGTAATAGAAGAAAATGATAGAGCAATATTTGTAATGAGTATTAATGCAAAAATATTGAATAAAATGGTAACTAAGAGGGTAAGCAACATATTTAAAAGATTCTAGAACGCAACCAGATTGAATTTATACTAGGAATGTAGGGTTGATTCAATATTAAGGAAACTAGAAACACATAGGTCATATGACAACAAAAACCATGCAATTTTTCCAAAGATGAAGAACCATGATTGAGACATCCAGAAAAAATAATTTTTACAAACTCCCAAACTCTGATGGGTACATTGAGCAATCAGGTCTGGAGAGGCCAACAATGAAGCATGGTGCCCACCTCTAGGCAGACAGCTGATGATGGCCTAGAATGTGAAGGAAGACATGCGTACCATGGGGATTTGTTGGAGCTACCTCTGTTTTTCACAAAGATTTTTCTTTGCTTGTTCGTTTGGGTGGGGGTGTTGAAACTAGTGGGTTAAATTTAATATAGACTTTTGAAAAATCAAGCTATATATAATAGATTTGTTGTTTTCATATATGAGCCTATAATCTATTCTTTACATGTGAAAATGCCCATGTTTAGTGATGTCTGTTAAGTTTGGAAGAATCTTTTAAAAACCATTTCAAAAGATGGTTAGACCCTGTCTAAAACATATATATGGACAAGTTGTGAGAAGCCAAGCTGAGAAGGTGGAGCCTGTGGACATTGACAAAGCCATCAATCACGATTTGTCAAGTCCTCAGCAATCCCCAAGTCCTATGACAGCACACAAATCATTTCATCATCGGAAGGGGTTCATACCGTTTAGGGGCAGCTAGGTGATGCAGTGGAAAAGAGCACCTCAAGCTCTGGGCCTGGAGTCAGGAAGACCTGATTTCAAATCCAGCCTCAGATACTTCCTAGCTGTGTGACCCTGGACAAGTCACTTTACCCTGTTTGCCTCCGTTTCCTCATCTGTAAAATGAGTTGGAGAAGGAAATGGCAAACCACTCCCATATCTTTTCTTTGCCAAGAAAATCCCAAACAGGGTCACAAAGAGTCAAACAAGATTGAACAAAACATACTTTAGAGAGCCAACCAATCAATGCTCTGGAGACACTGTATGAGGTGCTATGATTCCAACTATGACACACTATAATTTGAATGGCCTTTCTTTCTCCAGGACTCATCTTCCCTTTCTATAAAAGGATAGACATTAGACTCTGTGGTTACTAAGGAACTAGCTCTCAAGCTACTTTCTGGCCTGTCTCCCCTTCTAAGGTCTGGACTCAATGTGCACTCCAATTAGGACACTAATTGGGTCTCCCTGACACCTTGTGTGATACAAAACCTTCTTTATTTGGAGGGGGGGAGGTAAGAGGCCTGTCTGAGCACCTGAGGATATCCCTAACCTATCCTTTTTTTCTACAAGAAGAATACTTTTACTTTGCATTTCTACATTAAGGTTCACAAATCACTTTAACGTACTGGATCGTCACAACAATCCTGAGAGGTGGGTGCTACTATTGCCACTTTATTATCACTTTACAATTAAGGGACTGGAGGTAAAGTGACTTGCCCAGGATTATATGGTTAGGTAATGTCTCAGGTGGAATTTGAACTCGGTCATCTTGAGTCCAGTCCCAAGCCTGGGCCTGTAATCTTCAATGCCCCCATGCTAGAACTTTCTCTGATTCAGGCTTATTAATCTAGTACGTCCTCAGCCAACCGGAGCATTTTTCTTCCCATGAAGTCACAGCAAAGCAAGCAATGAAATGTACCTGAGCAAGAGCCCAGCCTTCCCTATGACTTATCACTAGGGTTAGGCCTCTATCATTGTCCTCCCTCCTCCCACCAGACCCAGGCTGTATGCTGCTCCCTCCCCCACCCACTGAGCCCACCCTTACCCCCCAAGTGGCACCTTGCTTCTCATGCCCCTCCCCCTCTGGTTCTTGATGTCAAGCTTGACTCCCTGAGGTCCCGTCTTTTTTACCCAAGAATCTTTATTCCTAATGTCTGTTCTCTGGGCCTCAGTCTTGTCTTTATAAACAATGGAGTTGGAGCTACTTGTCTCTGACTTGGAGCTTTCTTTTCTTTAAAATGACGGTGTTGGATCTGATGGTCTCAAGGATGAGGGGAGCTGGCCTGGTTAGGTTTGCTTAAGCATTTTTCTTTGTTACAAGAGAAGGTTAACAGGGTTGGGGAGAAAGGTTGTATATCCAGAAATGCCTGTGATGAAAAAACAAAAGGTATTCTCCCCCAAATCGTTTCATCTAAAAAAAAAATCTTTCCCTGAAATCACTGTTTTGGAGCAGATGATCTCTTCAAATCTGGGGCTGCTGCCCTGTAAGCCTGGCATCCTAAGCACCTTGCCCATTTGGGGTGGTACAGAATGTTGTGGAAGCTGGCAGTAGGGGTCACTGTGTAATATTTTCTTTGTTACAAGAGAAGACTTGGGGGTGCTGAGAGGGGCCCAGAAATTACTGGGACGTTAAAAACAAAAGGCATTAATTAATAAAATAACCGGGTTGGGTCAGATCTCTGAAGATCCTGGATTCCTGGCTTGAAACTCTTTAAGTGGCTCCAACTCTCTGGGCCTCAGTTTCTTCAACTGCAAAAGGGATTGAATCCAATGATCCTTGACTTCCTCAGATCTCCATAGCCTCATCTATTTGAATAAGAAAATGTTTTGCCCAATCGTTTTATCTAAGAGCCCTGATGCTTTTGTCTAAAATCATTTGTTCCCAATGTCCCCATGTACATTCTCAGGGACTCAGTTTCTCTCACTTTATAATAAAGGATTAAAATGTAAGTGCAAAGAACAACCAAGACTACTTTAAAAAAAATCGGAGACTGTAATTAGGGTCCTAGTTATTGATTCCCAGCTGGAAGGTGGAATCCAACCTCCTCTACAGATATGGAGACTGAGGCTCAGGACTATCAAGTGACTTGTGCTTGGTCAATTATAAGGCCCAAACCCGACCTTGAAAAAGATGAGTGTACCAAGGCATGGGACCTGGAGGTAGATCCTAGCAAGTACTCTAAGATCCCTTCACATGCTAACATACTAAGCTCAAAGTCTACAAGACCTGGGTTCAAATCCTCCTGCAGGATGTGACTGGGCATCTCTTTACAGAGGTATTACATGGGCAAAAAGAAAAAAGAGCTTAAAGTGTGATACAAATGCCAACCATTGTCATCATTGTCATCGTCGTCATCTTCATGGTTAACATCATCATTATCTTATAGTGGGCAAATTTTCAAAATTGCTTCTTTTCTCTTGCTTATTTATTCTTTCTTATGTAAGGTGAATCTCTAGGTGGGGGAAAGGGAAGACATACTTAGAAATGACAATGATCTGAAAACAAAATCTATCCAAAAACTTCAATATTAAAAATTTTTAAATTATATTGATATCATGGTCTCTAAAGACCCCAACTACAGTCCTAACCACTGGTGATCCTGAGTTTCACTAATCTCTAAGTCTTAACTTATTTCTTTAAACAATGAGATATTTGGACCCTGTTTGGACCCTAGGTTGCCCAACTGTCATCTGAAGTTATCTCTTCCAAAGTTTTGCCACCGTGTCCTCTCACTTTCTTTACTTTTTAATGACAGGGCTGACCAGAGTAGTCTTGAAATAATGCAGTTCCAACTAGATACCCATAAACCCTGATACTCATTCATTCCTCCCTGGGCCTAGCTTTCTACCTTTAAACAATGACACATTTTGACTTCGAAGTTGCCTGATGATTGAACTGGGATCATCCCTTCCAAGACAGCCACTCTCTGGTCCTCAGACCTCCCTTTAAAACACAGAGTTAGAAAGAATGTACTGGAAAGCTTTGATTCTAGGTTTGATTTCCTGTGACCCAATGGACCTTCTCTTATCTGGGTCTCCAGACCTTCATCTCTTGAGTTAGGAAATTTTTTATCCATAAATGGCCATGATATTTTCCCTAAGGTCATTTCTTTTTAAGTGTTTACTAAGAATTTTTGGTTTTCTATCAAGTACATTTCCTACATAACCATCCAAGTACTTGCTCCCAGAGTCTTCTTTTATAATAAAGAAAAAAAAGGAAAAAAATTTTCAGCTAAAATAATCCGCGTATAAAAAAAAATCAGACTTGTGTGCAGCATTACAAACCCATAGGCCTCCCCTCATCCATTTGCATTAAAGGAGTGGGGAGAGATATCTGTTCAGATCCTTTTGGGGCCAAGTGTGGTCATTATGATCCCTCAATATTTAGTTTTGATTGGTTGGTGGTTGTTCTTTACACTTATGTTATTGTAGTCATGGTGTACCAGCAGTTCTCAACCTGTGGGTTCTGTTCAGTTTGTAACAATGAAAATCCATCCTGTGGATCAGATATTTACATTACAATTCATAATAGCAGCAAAATTACAGTTAGGAAGTAGCAGCGAAAATCATTTTCTGGGGGCGGCTAGATGGCGCAGTGAATAGAGCACCAGCCCTGGAGTCAGGAGTACCTGAGTTCAAATCCGGCCTCAGACACTTAATACAAAAAAAAAAAAAAAAATAGCCATGTGACCTTGGGCAAGTCACTTAACCCCAACTGCCCTCCAAAAAAAAAGCAAAAAAAAAAAGAAAATCATTTTCTGGTTGGGGGTCACCACAACATGAGGAACTGTATTAAAGGGTCACGGCACTAGGAAGCTTGAGAACCACTGGTGTAGACTGCTCCCCTGGTTTTGCTGACTTCATTTGGAATCAGTCCATCTAAGTGTTTCCATGCTTCTCTGCATCATCTTATAGACATGACATTCCTTTTGATTCATGGAATATAATTTGTTTAGTGTTTTCCCCAATTGATGGTCATCTAGGATGCTTCCAGCTCACTTCTACCAAACTGTGCTTCTGTAAATATTGTGGTGTATATGGAGCCTTTCTTTTAGCCATTGACCTTGGGATCAAAGGGCATGGAAGTTTTGGTCAAATTCACAGCCTCTCTCCAAGTCGCTTTCCGGAATGATTGTCTCGATTCACTGCATTTAATGTTTTCGATTTTTCCAGATCCCTTCCAGCAGTGAATTGATTACTGCCATTTTTTGCATCTTGGTCGATGTGCCACATGTGAGGTCTGGAGCCACAGGATCATATGGATTGGCATTCTCTTACTATTGGGGATCTGAAACATTTTTGTATGTGGTGGTCAGTACTTTGCAGTTTTTCTTTTCAGAACTGTTTGCTCATAACTTTGGACCACTTATTGTGAGGAATGGATTTGGGTCTTACATATTTCTCCTAGTTGTCTACCTATCTGTGAGGGGAGATGCTTACCAGAAATATAGAAATACAAGGATTTTTTCCCAGTCTGTCACTTACTTCCGGAATGTACTTGCATTATTTTTTCATGCAAAGATTTTTTGCCTTCACATAATCAAAATGGAAACCATTAATCTAAAATGTAAATTTCTCTGTATTGGTTTATCTAAATGAGCAATAGATCAGAGTCTTCAAAGGTCCTGATGTGCAATATTTGTCTGAGTTCACACCCAAGAATCACTTCCAGAAAGGAGCCATTTGGATCCCATAGTTTCTAGCTTTGATCACTTTTCCCAAAAGGATCACTGCATGAACTCAGGACCTCAGTGTGACTTGCTTTAAAGTGATGGGAGACAATTGATAAGTGGTCAAAGGATATGAACAGGCAATTTTCAGAGGCAGAAATTAAAGATATCTTTAAGCATATGGAAAAATGCTCTAAATCACTATTGATTCGAGAAATGCAAATCAAAACAACTTTGGGGTACCACATCTCACCAGTCAGATTGGCTAAGATGACAAAACAGGAAAATGACAAGTGCTGGAGAGGATGTGGAAAAATTGGAATACTAATACATTGTTGGTGGAGCTGTGAACTGATACCACACTGGAGAACAAAGCTGAAACTATGCCCAACAGGCTATAAATAATTACATACCCTTTGACCCAGTAATATCACTTCTGGGGCTGTATCCCACCCAAAGAGATCATAGAAGTGGGAAAAGGACCCATATGTACAAAAATATTTATTGCAGCTCTCTTTGTGGTGGCAAAAAACTGGAAATTTAGGGGATGTCCATCCATTGGGGAATGGCTGAACAAGTTATGGTATATGAATGTAATGGAATACTATTGTGCTATAAGAAATGGGAAGGAGATGGACTTCATAATTATCTGGAGAGGCTTATACAGATTGATGCTAAGTGAGAAGAAAAGAACCAGGAAAAATCTGTACACAGTCACAGATACATCATATGTGTGATGACCAACCTTGATAAACTGGACTCTTCTCAGCAACGCACAGTTAAAAGACAGCTCTACAAGTCTCGGGATGGAAGGAGATATCTACATTCAGAGAAAGATCTAGAAAGACC
>JAQQSW010016217.1:0-11723 GCA_028646575.1 Pseudocheirus occidentalis | reverse complement strand
TCAGTAAAACTGTACAAACTATACAGCTCCATCCTGAGAGCACCAAGAAGCTAGGTCTACACCACACAAAATATCTAGATAAAAGTTTCAGGAAAACTCACATGCCATCATCTACACAAAACATCTGGACAGATGGATGGCTGTATTGTTCCACATCCATCCCAGATGGTCTGTTGTCTCAGAGCCAGAGCACAAGAGTGATAGGGACAGAATGAGTCAGTCACTGAGGGGGGTGGCTGGTGATGGAACAGTAGGACCCATCCTCTCCACCCTCCCAGGCTCCCCCAAACCATTGTGCAGGAATGAGAGAAAGCACTGCGAGCTGCCAGAGGAGGGGGAGCCAAGCCCCAGCTCTCATCAGAAGCAGCATTGTTATTTTTAGTGCCGTAATCAAGAGTGGGGCCCGCCTCTGGATCGGCTCAGGCTGTCTGGGCCGTGTGGGGCTGTTATAAATGGAACAGCTCATACAGCAATCAGTAGCAGCGGGCGAGGGGGCGCAAGGCAGGGCAAGCAGCTGCAGCATCTGGAGAACTGAAGAAGGGAGATGGAGGGGAGAAGGAAGAGAAGGCCAGGAGGGGGCGGCCTCCCCTGATCAGGCTAGTCAGTGCTACCAGAGCTCAGGTCGACTGCTCAGGCATTCAGGAAAGGACAGGCTCCCCAGCCAGCGCCCCTCAGTCTTGCTATGTCTAGAGAAGGTGATTGGCCACAAGCTGCATTATCAGAGCTGCCGGGAAGGGCCACTTGGCCCCAAAGCATTTCCTCATATTGCCTGGCATTCCACCACTAGAGATACATTGAATGGACCAGAAGCATTTTGATATATTGGATAGAGAACTGAATGTAAAATTAGGAAGATCTGGGTTCAAATCCTACCTAGGATATTAACTGGATGATCTTAGAAAAATCGTATAAGCTCTTTCAGCCTTGGTTTTCTCAATGGAAATAACTTACCTCATAGGATTCCCGCAACAATCAAATGAGATTATGTATGTCAGGCACTTTGCACAAATTAAGTTGCTATATAAACATCAATGATGATTACTGGCGATTATTAGCTGTGTGGAAGAGCGGCGAGGGAGGCGGCCTCAGAGGCAGGAAGATCTAGGTTCAGTGTCTGACTGTCACATACTTGCCGGGACGCCCTGGAGAAGTCGTTTCATTTGTCACTGTTTTATAAATTAGAAATTTTTATAAATAAAATTTTCATTGTTAGAGGGAGTTTCTCGCTGGGAATTCTCTAAATTGTTAAAATCACAGGTTTAGTTAAAAACAGTTATTATTAACTAACAATAATAGCTAACATTTATAGAGCATATTAGGGTTTTCAAAGTGCCTTCGAAATAATATCTAATTTTAGCCTCACACAAGAACCCTGTGAGTAGGTGCTTCTATGATTCTCCTTTTACAGATGAGGAAATTGAGGCAGAAGCAATTCAAGTGACTTGTCCAGGATCACACAGTTAGTGTCTAGACTGGATATGAACTCAAGTCTTCCTGACCTCAGGTCTCATGCTCCATAACCCTATACCACCAAATTGTCTTTATATAATTAATAGTAAACTGATCATCATTCTAGCAGATAGAGTCTGGGCCCCTGAAATCTGGAACTATGTGGCTTCAAAGTTGGGTCAAGAGTGCCCAGTTTGCTGAGGCAAAGTATGTAGGGCAGCAAACAGAGGTTCAGTTTCACCTGAGCTTTTTTTTTGGCTTTTTTTTTGGAGGGGTGAAGGCAGGGCAATTAGGGTTAAGTGACTTGCCCAAGGTCACACATCTAGTAAGTGTTAAGTGTCTAAGTCTGGATTTGAGCTCAGGCCCTCCTGACTCCAGGGCAGGTGCTCTATGCACTGTGCCACCTAGCTGTCCCTCACCTGAGCTTTTCAAGCATAAGTTAAGCTATGGTTCAGGAATGGATGGGTTTAAATGACTTCTTAGATCCTTCCAACACTGAGTCTGTGATTCTGTTATTTACCTCTTTATTACCACAATCAAGAAAGCCGTACAATTGAGCTGTGAGAAGAAGGCATCAGCTGCTCCCTATCACCCAAATAAAGGTATTGGCCTCGCATTCATTCTGAGGTTCCCTATGAGCAGAGACAGCCTAGCCCAACAGGCTGCTGCTCTTAGCCTGATCTTGTACCTTAAGAGCCTTGAAAGCAGAGAAAATGAGAAAATCAGATGAGACCTGGAGGCTGTTTACCAGAATGACCTTCCCTGTGACTTGGTTCTTTTTACTCTTGGGGTGTTCTTGAACCTGAAGAAATTCCCATGCAGTGGGATATATTAGGAACTGCTTGAAGTATGTGTGTGCTCACACACACATACACATGAGCATGCACATATATGTGTATGGACATACACATGTGCATATAAGCATGTACTTGTATGTATATGCATGGATAGAGTGAGCTTATGAAGGATGGACAATGATGGCTCTCTGTCATGAGGTTAGCAATGACTACATCCTTGATTATATGCTTTGAGCCCCTTATTCTCTTGGGCATAACAGCATGAAAAGTCGCAGCACCCTTGCAATCAGATCAGGCATCAGTGAACTCTGACCATCCCTAGATGAATATACCTCCCTCCTTTCTTTGTAAAGATAGAGGTCTTAGAGGAACAGTGTAAATACCATCAGACTCCGTTGATACAGAAACTTCTTTTTGGCATTCAAAGTCCCTCATACGCTGGCTCCCTCCTATCTTTTCACTCCCTGCCACATACTATTCAATCCAGTGACATTGGTCTCTTTGCTATTCCACCAACAAGTCACTCATCTCTCAGCTCTGAGCATTTTCCCTGGCTGTCCCCCACACCTGGAATATTCTCCATCATCTCCACCAACTAAGCTGCCTGGCTCCCTTGAAGTATCAACTAAAATCCCACCTACAGGAAGCCTTTCCTAATCCCTCTTAATTCTAGTGCATTCCCTCAATTATTTCCTATTTATCTTGTACATAATTCAGTATATAGTTGTCTGCAAATTGTCTCCCCCACTAGACTGTGAGCTCCTTGAGGGCCTCTTTTAGTATCCCCAATAATTAGCATAAGGCCTGGCACATATTAAGCATTTAACAAATGTTGGTTGATTGATGTATTGGTTATTTTTATCTGAACTACTTTGCTTCTCTGTTTCTTTTTTAGACTCTTTAATAACTTTTTTAATCAAAGGGAAGCAGGGCTGCATTCTTTAAAATTTCAAGCCAGACATATTCTCTGCACAGCATAGTCGAAAGAGCCCTGGCCTCCTGTCTGAAGATCTGGAGTCAAGCACTATTGCTAACCTTGCCTAGCTGTGTACTAAGGGCCGAGTCATTCAAGCTCTCTGGGATTCATCTTCCTCATCAGTAAAATGGAGATGGTAATGCTTGCACTGCCCATTTCACAAAGTTGTTGTAAGACCAGCGCTTTGTAAACCTTAAAGCAATACATAAGTGTACACTGTTGTTGTTGCTTCTCAGATAGCTAGTGAGTAGCAGTACCCAGAATCCCTGTATGTTCTCAAGGGTCTGGTTTCAAAACAATGCCCCTGGCTTGTCTTGGAGAGGTCAGTACCATCATCAACAAACAGTAGGCACCAACCAGGCACAGGGTACTGTTCTAGCCACTGAGTGCCCAGAAGAGAGAGGTACAAGCCCTGGTCCCTCCCTTCAATAAGTGATTGACAATAGTTAAGTTAATAGTTAAGGAGAAAAAATATACACATCAAAATATTAACGCCTTAAAATCTGGTTTCCAACCATATAATTCTGTTGAAACTGATCAGGGTAGCTAGGTGGCACAGTGAATAGAACACCAGCCCTGGAGTCAGGAGGACCTGAGTTCAAATTCAACCTCAGACACTTAACACTTAATAACTGTGTGACCTTGGGCAAGTCACTTAACCCCAACTGCCCTGTCTCCCCCACCTCCAAAAAGCAAAAGAGAGAGAGAAACTGCTGTCTCTGAAGTTATTAATGATCTCTTAGTTGCCAAATCTAATGGGTTTTTTTCCTCAGTCCCCATCCTTCTTGAATTCTCTGCAGCTTTGACACCACTGATTGCTCTCTCCTCCTTGACAATCTCCTCTCTAGGATTTTGGGACACCACTTTCTCCTGGTTCTCCTACCTATCAGACCATTCTCTCCCTTTGCTGGATCCTTCTCCAGATCATCCCCTCTAACCCTGAGGTTCTGTCCTGGGCCCTCTCCTCTTCCCCTTCGCTTGGTGAACTCATCAGCTCCCATGGATTTAATTGCCATCTCCAGGCTGATGATTCTCTGCTGAACTCCAATCTCTCATCCCCACCAGACCTTCAAATATCTGGAACTGTATGTCTAGTAGATATGTCCAAAACAGAACTCATTATCTTTCCAACTAAATCCTCCCCAACTCCTACCTTCCCTATTACTGTAAAAGGCAACACCATTTTCCCAGTCTCCCAGGCTCACAACCTAGCAGTCTACCTGGATTCTTCACTCTCTCTCATGCTCCCATATCCAATCTGTTGCCAAGACTTGTCGATTTCACCTTTACATCTCTCAAAGACACCCCCTCTGATGCTGCCATCATTCTACTTCAGGCCCTCATCGCCTCACACCCAGATTTTTGCAATAGCCTACACTGCCTCAACTCTCTCCTAGATCCAAACCATCCTCTGTTCAGTCACTAGAGTGATTTTCCTAAAATCACAGGTCTGATCATGTCACACCCCTACTCGGTAAACTATAGTGGCTCCCTATCACCCCTGTTTGGCATTGAAAACTCTTCATAACCTAGCCCCTCCTACCTTTCCCGACTTCTTATACCTTAGTCCCCAATATATACCCTTCCATCCAGTAACATTGGCCTCCAGGCTGATCCACAAACAAGACACTCCATCTCTCTTGGGCATTCCTGCATTCCCCCTGGCTGACCCTCATTCTGGAACACTCTCCCTGCTCCACTCAGACTACTGCCCTCCAAGGCTTCCTTTAAGTATCAACTGAAATTCCACCTTCTACAGGATGCCTTCCCTAACCCCTCTTCATTGCATTGTTTTCCTCATATTAATGATTTCCTATTTATCCTATATATAGCTCTAGAGGTAGATAGATAGATAAATAGATAGATAGATAGATAGATAGATAGATAGATAGATAGATAGATAGATAGATAGATAGATGGTTAGATAGATAGTTAGATGGATGGTTGGATGGATGGATGGATGGATGGATAGATAGATGATAGATATGTGTGTGTCCTTGTATATGTGTGTGTATATATATGTGTGTGTATGTATTTATATGTATACACACATATTTGCTTACATAGTGTCTCCTCCATTACATTGTAAGCTCCTTGAGGATAGGAACTATCTTTTGCCTATTTTTGCATTCCCAGTGCTCAGCGCAGTGTCCACCACATAGCAGGTACTTAATAAATGTTTATTGATTGATTAATTGATTTCTAAAACGCCATCATTCTACCTCAGGCCCTCATCACCTCACACCCAGATTTTTGCAGTAGCCTACAGGTAGATTAGCCTGCCTCAACTGTCTCCTTGAGTTATGTAAGAGGTGATCTAATCCAACACCTTCATCTAACAGATGAGAAGCCAAGGCCTACAGTAGGAAGTAACTCCCCAAAGGTCACATTGAGCTCACGTCAGGGCTAGGAGTAGAACCCAGGTTCCCTGGATTGAGGTGGCAGGCTTTCAAAGGTTTTTTTGTTTGTTTTTTTTACTACACCACACTACCACCTTACCCTGCTCCCACAGGATGCCTCTTTAGTCAGAAAAACAGCCCCCAGAACCCTTGCCTAGGTTCACAGCCATCCTCACCAAGCCATAGCTTTGCAGCCCCTCCCAGAGCCCAGTTCTGGCCATCCGCTAGTTGGGAGGGTGGAAGCTGGGAATGTTTATTGAATTCGTGTACAAGCATAAATCTATGTCGACCTGCTTTGGAACAGCGTTCAGCTGCCAGACATGCTGTCTCAAGAAGCACGCTTGACTGCCCGTCCCAGAACCTTTCTAATGCACCAGCATGACAGACGCCGTCCTGACAAGCCTGACACCTCAAATGATGAGGGATCTTAAGAAGTCATTGCATCCAACCCCCTGCCTCCCTTCCACCAAACCAGCATCCATATCAAGTTTAGGCCTCAAGGCTGGCGGGATAACAACAAAACAACAAGAAGAAGGATAGTTAGCATTTCTGTAGAGCATTAAAGTTTGCAAAGTATTTTACAAATATTGTCTCACTTTATTATAACAATTCTGTGAGATAGGCACTATTATTGTCTTCATTGTACAGATGAGGAAACTGAGACAGTCAACAAACATCTATTAAGTGCTTACTGTATACCAGACACTGTGCTAAGTATTGGGTATGCAAACAAAAGGAGAAAGAGAGACACTCTCTGCCTCAAGGAGTTTACATTCTAATGGTGCAGGGGAGCTGAACTTAGGGAGGAGAGGGTGAAGAAGGTATCTGGCCTGGGGACAGGAGAGTGGTGGTCACAGCACAGGAAGTCTAGAATTGCAGCCTGGAGAGGAATGAGCCATATCTGGCCTTGGCATCTTCCTTAAATGGAGGCTCCTGGAGGGGCTATACAGTGGGAGAGAGGGTACTTCCCAGGTGAGTATTCCAGGGCTAAAGTGGTCTTCCAGGATGAAGAGTTTTCTGGGGCATGAGTCTGGATTGCACTTTGGTGAGAAAATAATAGGGGTTAAATGACTTACCCAGGGTCACACAGCTAGTATGTGTCTGAGACCAGACCTGATTCCAAGTCCCAGGTCCAGTGCTCTATCCACCCAGACAGCCGTGTTCCCAAGACCAGAAGCTGAAGGAGGCAGAAATGTTATGTGCCCCTCCACAGCAAAGATTTACATCAGTGACATGAGTACAACAAGGCACTGGAAACCTCAACATCCTCACGGTGGTCAAATGTCCCTGCTCCCAGAATTGAGGGACTGGAAAACATAGATACTGACCTTTCTCTC
Source organism: Pseudocheirus occidentalis (assembly GCA_028646575.1). Taxonomy (NCBI): domain Eukaryota; kingdom Metazoa; phylum Chordata; class Mammalia; order Diprotodontia; family Pseudocheiridae; genus Pseudocheirus; species Pseudocheirus occidentalis. Next base: position 4,765 of record JAQQSW010016217.1, on the reverse strand, counting down.
CCCTAACCAGCCTAACCAGACAGATGTATAACAGGTGGCAGGTAAGGAAAACACCACTCTGGCATCCACCTCCAGGGCATTCAGCCTTTGTGCTCACTGAAGGCTGTCATATGGAGGAGCCATGTCACGTTGGTGTGGGCTGGTGGCACAACTCATGTTTCCCCAACACCTCAAAATGCAGAATGCTCATCTGCTGTCTGACAGTCTCAGTGTTCGTCTGCCTGCCAAGCACAGAGCCACGCACCTAGCACACTGCAGATGGGTCTGGGGGAAAGTATTGAATCACTGCTACGAATGCTGTGTAGTCTGCAGCTGCTGAGCCCACACATTCTGGCACCTGCCATAACTGGATCTCCAGCGGTAAGGTCACCCTCAGCTCTCAGCCAGAGACCTAAGACGGGGCAAGTGCATCCCGTCACATCCCGAAGAATAGCAGGATTGTGATGTCATTGGCCCCCTTCAAGAAAGAAGGACAGGCAACAATAAGAAGGAATGAGCAAAGAATGAGAAGCCGACCTTGTGGCTTCATGGCTTTACCACCAATGCCAGCAGTGAGCTGTGTGACCTAGAGCATAGTTCATGCCCTCTCTGAGTTGGTGAAATAATATAGGATGAAGGAAAATGCCCATACCTCCCTAAGCCCAGTCTTCAGAGTCACAATGACTGCTACATGGGAAGGAGAGTTCAAGAGAGGACGAAAAGGGAAAATGTGAAGGTAAGAAGAAACAATGCTGGGGCAGCAAGGTGGAGCAGTGAATAGAGCACCGGCCCTGGAGTCAGGAGGACCTGAGTTCAAATGCGGTCTCAGACACTTAACACTTACTAGCCATGTGACCTTGGGCAAGTCACTTAACCCCAATCCCCTGCCTTCTTTCCTGCAAAACAAACAAAAAGAAGAAGATGAAACAATGTTGAGAGAGAAGACAAAGCCTTAGGCTATACTCACAGTTAGGAGGTGTGGAGGCATAGAGTGATCCAGCAAAGCAGACTGAGAGGGAGCAGCCATAGAAGTAGGAGAACCAAGAGAGAACCATGTCATAAGAATACAGAGCAGAGGTGGGAAGATGGTCAACAGTATCACAGGCTACAGATAGGCCAGGAAGGAGGAGGATTGAGAAAAAACCCCTGGAGCAGCTAGGTGGGGCAGTAGATACAGTAGTAACTCAGAAAGTTGAAATCCAGCTTCAGATAACTTGTGGGTGGCATAACCCTGGGCAAGTCACTTAGAGAGAAACAGAGAGAGATGGAGAGAGACAGAGACAGAGAGGGAGAGAGAGCCCCTGATTTTGCAATGACTACATCACTGGTATTTTTGGGGAGAATAGTTTCAGTTGTGATGAGGTTAGATGTCAGATGGAAAGGGATTCCAGAGCAAATGAATGGAGAAGAAGCAGAAGTAACAGACACAGAAAACTTTTACTACAAAGAGTTTAGCTTTATATTATATTGGAAAAATATAGGACAACAGCTTGAGGGTATAGTAGAATCAAGTGTGTGTTTTTGTTTTGTTTTGTTTTTAAAGTAGGGGGGAAACCTGTGCATGTTCACAGGCAGCAGGGAAGAAACAGTATATTGGGAGAAATTGAAGATTAGAAAGGGGGTTGCTGGAGCAATATGCTAGAGAATAGGTTTTTCGCTCTTAATTTAAAAATTACTGAAGAAGGGGCAACTAGGTGGTTTTGTGAATCAAGCACCAGTCCTGTAGTCAGGAGGACCTGAGTTCAAATTCAGCCTCAAACAATTGAGACTTACTAGCTGTGTGACCTTGAGCAAGTCACTTAACCCCAATAGTCTTGCTTTCCCCCCCTCCAAAAAATTATTGAAGAACCCCATAAAGGATGTTAGTTCATGAGCTATATCTATCAATATTTATCAAATTAGAAATTCAAACACTTTAGTATTATTATTGAAAACCATTTTGACATTGAAGACCACAGGATCCCCAGGGATTCTCAGACCACACTTTAAGAACTACTGCTAGAGAAGATGGGATCAAAGGCGCAAGTAGAGGGGGTGACCTGGATGGGAAGGAGGACTATGTCATCATTATAGACAAGAATCAATGACACCATGATTTCCAGAAAATACTAATAACAAATAGCTCAACAAATTGTGGTACATGACTATGATGGAATACTATTGTGCTATAAGAAATGACAAGCAAGATGATTTTAGAAAAACCTGGGAAGACTTACATGAATTGATGCAAAATGAAGTGAGGAGAACATCATGCATAGTAACAGCAACAGTGTGCAATGATTAACTATGAATGATTTAGAGAATCCCAAAGATCTCGGGATGAAAATGTCATCCACCTACAGAGAAAGAACTGATGGAATCTGGATGCAGAGTGAAGCATGCTATATTTCATTTTATTTTTTTCATGTCTTTTTTTAATCTGTGTTTTCTTTCACAACATAACTAATATGGGAATATATTTCACAGGATTGCACATGTATAAGCTATATCAAATTGCTTACCATCTCAGGAAGGAGGAAGATACAAAGGGAGAGAATTTGGAGCAAAAAAAATTTTAATGACTGTTAAAAAAATGTTTACATGCAATTGAGAAAAATAAAATAATATTTTAAAAAGAATATTAACAGGGGACCCAGTGGAAAGGCAATGGTGGAGATAAATTGGCTGTATCCTCTGACCAATGATCAAATGCATACAAGTGACTTTTTAAAAATCATCCTTTACTTATATGCCTGGGGAAAAAAAAAGATGGGAGGGCTATGTAGCAAGAACAAGGGATAAGAGATGGCATTTAGTTTCCATGAAATATTAAAAGACACACCAAAGGTCTCCAGAGTTTGTTGTAGATACTCTATGGTGGATTCAAAAAATGACAGGGACAAGAATGGCACAGGATGAGAATGTGTCCATGGGTCATGATCTGCACCAGTGGAGGGAGTGACTACATACATCATTTTGAAATATCCAAGTGTCGAAGTCTCTGTCTATTGTTCATACCTAGAATGTACTCCCTTCTCATTTATCTCTACCTTTTGAAATCCTTCTTGAGTAGTGTGGTTTTAAAAAAAAAAAGGCACAGGGGTGGCTAGGTGGTGCATTGAATAGAGCACTGGCTGTGGAATCAGGTGGACCTGAGTTTAAATCCAGCCTCAGACACTTAACACTTACTAGCCATGTGACCTTGGGCAAGTCACTTAACCCCAATTGCCCCACAAAAAAAAGGCACTAGTTTTGTACTCAAAGGACCTTGTTTCAAACCCCATCTCTGATATTTGTAGATCTGGGCAACCTTGGCCAAAAGTGGTTTTTGTTTTTTCATCTGCAAAACGAAGGCGATGTACTAGCTGGCCTCTGATATCCCTTCCAGCTTCAGTTTCTGTGCTGGTGGGATCCTTTAAGATCCACATCAGTTGTAACCTCCTTCCTGAAGTTTTCCTGGATTATCCCCAGAAGAAAACAATTTCTTTTCTTCCCTGAAGCCTTTGGAGCGCACAGTCATGATAGCTCCTTTGCCCCTATTTTATTCTACTCTGTGTAGCATAATTCGTCATGTACGTGGCCCCATCAAATTGTTAAACCCTCTGAGGGCAGACACTATGTGGCTTCTTATCTTTGTATCCCCTAAAGCAGGCATTAACTTGGTTTTGGGTGGCTCCCATTCTAATTACAGAAAGCCAGCTTTAAGAGGGAGCCAACCTGAAGTACACAAAGAGATAAGGAGAAAAGAAGGGAAGACCAATAGCAACTGGGGGTGTGGCAGAGGGAGGCCATCTGGGAGAGCAGGGCATAGCCCAGAGGCCTTGAGAGGAAAAGGCAAGATCCTATACGAGGATGATTTATTATCAGGACAAGATCCAAGAATGATAGGAGACTTCCTGCCACTGAAGGACAAAAGTGTACAAGCTAAGACTTGAAGAAATGGGAATGGAAAGAATGGGAGCTGTTTCTCAGTAACACACTTCCCAAGATATCATTCCTTGCTCAGAAAACTCCAGGGTCCCCATCATTAATAGAATGAAACCCAAATTTCTAAGCATAGCATGCAAGATCCCGTGTAATCTGGCCCCACTGGGGTGTGTGGGTGTTTAGGGAGGACTAGCACCTCTGGTGTGAGGGCTGCCAAGTCCTTTTCCAGTCACCTTTGGTGTTCACCTTGCACTTAACTCTCAGCCATGGCTCCAAGAAGCTCTACCATGCAGAGTGGCCATACCCTGGTAAAAACCCTCTCCACAAATGGGCTAAACTACATTGAAGGTAACTGAAAGACTTCAAATCAGTCGGTGAGTTAGGAGGGGTGTCTCCCCGAAGCATGTGAAGACTTCCCTGACAGAAGAGGCAGATGAGAACAATTTGCTCCAGCAGCCATGAAGGGGCCTGAAGCAGGTGCTGTAGAGCTTCTAGAGTTTGATAAGCCATCAAAGACGCCAATATCCTCCAATGCACCCTGGACCTTCACCAGCCTTCTTGACTTCTGTCCTGCCACTGAACTTCAATGACTCTAGAAGAGAAAGTGAAGCTGACTACTTTGTGTGGCTCTCTCTCACTTAAATCCAATTCAAGGCCAAGTCGAGATGTCCCCCCATGGTCTTCTACCATGATATCATTGATCCTCTTTGAAAATGAAGATCAAACAACAATCTGGCCCACCCTGCCACAATGCAACTTTCTCTCTCACAAATACCTCTCCACACTGATACAACTATTCTGGAGGGCAATCTGGAGCTATGCCCAAAGGGCTATAAACAATTGTATACCTTTTGACCCAGTAATACCACTTTTGGGGTTG
>JAQQSW010016216.1:0-11723 GCA_028646575.1 Pseudocheirus occidentalis | reverse complement strand
TGTGGGAGGGGTCTTACAGTGTGATCAATGTTCTGGGATGGGGGGTAGGGACAAAAAGGGGAGAAAATTTGTAACTCAAAAGGGAAAATTTGTCATTCGGGATTAATAAAACTAAAAAAATAAAAGAAATTTAAATTAAAAAAATAAATTAAAAAAATATATACAAATAAACATAAGAAAATAAAAAAAATAAAAAAAGTAAATAAACAAGTCAAATAAAAAAAAGAAATACAAAATTTGAAATACAAAAATTTTGCATCAGTGTGAGCTCTCCACCATTTCAGATTAATCCTTCAAAGAATCAGTCAATGGTTTAGTGAATGTCTGTCACTAAAGAAAAGTATCACCTGGTAACCAACCTTTTGGTGAGGAGCCCCATCAAAAACATTACTTTATATATGTACACTACAGATATGCTCAAATAATTTTCTATTAGATAGGACCTGCAACAGTAAGAATTGATTTTTTTCCTGGTTAATTCTTTTTTTTAAATTTTAATTTATTTTATTGGTTACATCATTCATTTCTACAAGGTTTTGAGTTACAAATTTTCTCCCCTTCTTGCCCCTACTCCCCATCCCAGAACATTGATCCCACTGTAAGGCCCCTCCCACAATCTGTTCCCTTTTATGTCCTCCTCCAATGCCCCTCTAGCTTTCTAGCAGGGCAGGGAGGGGCTCCCTGCCCCTGTCCCTGTATGTATTATTTCCCAGTTGCATTTGATTGCATAGCCTCAAATTCTAGATTCTTGCAATTCCTCCTCTGTCACCCACTCCCACTGGGAGGAGCAGCAGTTCAATACAGGCTGCACATGTGTAATTACACAGGACATCTCCATCTGGTTAATTCTTAAATAAGCAGGAAATTCACTCCCACTCACTCTGATTTATTTACTTCTTGTGACTTTTTGGTGATATATATACTCTTTTTTGTCTATACTGTCATCTATATTACCTAATAAACTCCTGAAAATTGGAGATTGTAATTGTAATTATGCAGCAGTTGGGAAGAATTTTAACTCCAGTGAGCCCTCAGTAAGTCTAGTTGACTAAGAGACTTAGTTAATTTTATATAAATGTGGTGCCTACAGAACCCTATAGCCTATTGCAGAACGAGAGATTTATAGCTGGAGGGATACTCTGAAGCCATCTAGTCTACCTTCCTCATTTTATACACAGGCAAACTGAGACCCAGGAAGATTAAAGTGACCTGCCCAAATCATACATCCAGTAAATAGCAGAGGGAGGATTTGAAACTCCATCTTTTGATTCTAGATCCTACTATATGATACTGCCTTTTTAAAGATGTCTCATCAGACACTTATGAGTTGTATTTTCTAACTGCTTCAGTGAACCAATATTCTTTTCTTCCCTGTGGCTTTTGTACATGGGAAGTTTCATCCTTGTCAGTACCAAGGACTCCCAAAGTAATTACAGTTCCAATATGACGTTGAAATGCAATCCTTCAGAATATCTACCACCCTGAGAGAAGTGTTTTTCTTTTCTTCTTCTGAGAAAAGTTGACAGAGGCCTGACAAGGTCAAGCTGATGGCAGCCATTAAACTGTGCCCAGGATCAAGGGGGCTGAGGCTTTTGGGAAGCATACATTATTTCTCATCAGCTGTACTCATTAAAGGGAGACTCTTTAGCTTCTAAAGAGTAGATCTGGTTTCTTTTGTAACTATGGGCTTACTTTTAAGTTGTGTTTCCTATTAGCATTCAGATTGTCTTTTCCAACCTAGGCTCATAGCTTCTGACGAAGGAAAATCAGTGACTCACTTTACTTCTGAGTAGGGACAAGGAGGTAGGCACATATGAATAATGTAGTAGGAGTTGAGGGAGAATATATGACTGTCAGAAAAAGGACTGGCATTGGAATCAGAGTGCCTAGGTTTTAGTTTTGACCCTGACACTTACTAGTTGGGTGAGCTTGAATAAATTATTTATCCTCAATAAAATTGAGATGATCAACTATATATACATACACATGTACATACATACATTCATACATACATGCATATCTATCTATCTATCTGTCTGTCTGTCTGTCTGTCCGTCCGTCTGTCTGTCTGTCTATCTGTCTATCATCTATCTATCATCATCTATTTATCTGTCTGTCTGTCTATCATCTATCTGTCTATCTATCTATCTATCTATCTATCTATCTATCTATCTATCATCTATATTCTGTCTTTAAAGTTCACAAGGTACTTTACACATGCTATTTAACTTGATCCTCATAGCAACCTGTGAGGTGGGTGCTATTCTTTACCCCATTTATACAGAAATGGGTTAAGAAACTTGGCCAGGATCATACAGGTAGAAAGTGTCTCTGGCAGAATTCCAAGTTACCTTCCTACTCAATGCTCCCCCTTGTAGATAAAAATGACATTTACTACATAGACTTTTTTCTGGAAAACTTTATTGTAGGTGGAGTGGGACAGCTGGACACAGGTTAGATGATTCCAATTTTGTTGGCAATATTTAAAGTATTGTAATCTGGATCAAGTCATAGGCCTTGTTCTCTCCATCAGACTGAGTCAGTGTGTTGACCTTGGCCACCTCGATGTCAAATAGCTTCTTTACAACCTGCTTGTTCTGATGCTTGTTGCCCTTAATGTTCACAATGAAGACTAGGATGTTGTCCTCAATGTACTTTATAACGGACTCAGTGGTCAATGAAAACTTAAAGATGGCATAGTGATCAAGCTTGTTTCTCTGAGGGGCACTTTTCTGAGAGTATTTGGGCTGCCTTCAAAGTCTTAGTGTCTTGGGTTGCAGGAAGGTGGGGGATGTTTGGATTTTTTTTTTGTGGCTATGGACCCCCTTCAGAACCACCTTCTTGGCCTTCAAGGCCTTGGACTTTGCTTCTTTTTTTGGGGGGGGGGAGCAATGGCTTCCTTCTTCACTTTCAGCACCATCTTGGGGGAAAAAACTACATAGATTTCTTAATACACTCTAAAGACTGAACACACACACACACAAACACACACAGAGTTTTGCAAACATTCAGTACTATCAAAATGTGAACTATAATATCATCATCATTATCATCATCACCACCACTGTCATCACTCATTAATTATCTATGCAACTATGGATATTCACTTAACTTATCTGAATCTCAGTTATAAAATGGAGATAATATTGTGATTCCTCCCTCACAGGTTGCTATGAAGAAAGTACTTTGTAAAACTTAAAACAGTATATGCTATGCTCAGAGAGACTAGTAAATTTTTGTTGCCTATCTTGTTACAGTTACCGTGGCCAAAAATGTTTCATCCCCAGATAAGCAGTCTACAACAACATTCTTTCTTTGTTTCTTTGTTTCTTTGTTTCTTTCTTTCTCTTTCTCTCTCTCTCTCTGTCTCTCTCTGTCTCTGTCTCTGTCTCTGTCTCTCTCTCTTTCTCTCTCTCTCTCTCTCTCTGTCTCTCTCTCTGTCTCTCTCTCTCTGTCTCTCTCTCTCTCTTTCTCCTTCTGTCTCTCCTTTTCCATGTCCACCTAAATCTCTTCAGTTACTAGTGCCTTCTCCAAATTTCCTTGTATCTGTGTTGTGTATAGTACCTTTCCTCTCTCTACATTGTATTTCTCCCCTCCCCCCTCACCATAGAATGAGAGAAGAGATTTTTTCACTTTGTTCTTTCCATCCCCAACACCTAGCAAAGTGACTGGTGAAAACTAAGTGCTAAGAAAATGCTTGTTTATTGACTAATTGATTGGTTTATTTGGTGGATGAAAACATGCATTTTACCTGAGAAACAGATGTTATCTTCCCTGATAGTTGTCACAGAACATACATATTCTAGGCAAATCTCTTTGTAGACATTAATCAAGGAAATTGAAGACAGCACTGGAGACCACTCTGAGTTCACTTGATGTCAAACCTAGTAAATGGTTACTTTTGAAGTGGAGAAAATTAACTTAAGATTTTCTAATATTTACTGAATAAGTTTGTAGAGTCAGTGTACATTCCTGTGCTTCATGATAGTTTTTTTGATTATGACTCTTTTAGTTGGGTGTGACTTTCTTTTAAGTAAATTATAAATTGTACTTATTTTAAAACATAAAATGAGCTAAAATTAGCTGTCTTTAGAGTGTTGTAGCAATGCCATTTGAAGTGACTGGATGGAACTAGGGAAGAGACCAGAATCAAGGTTTCTTCAGAATCTGAGGATATTTCTTCAGATATATATATGCCAACCTTCCTCATATTTCCTTTCTTCTTTTGGATCAGACAACATCTGGAATTTTGTATTAAGTTTTGAGCAAAACAATTTAGAAAGGAAATTGGTGAGCTGGATAATGTCTAGTGGAGGTCCATCAGGATGGAAAATGGCCTTGAGTTTGTGACATATGAGGCTGGATTAAAAACATTCAACTCCAGAGAATAAAGGGCTTCTATGGAAATAACTGATATTTTCAAGCATTTGAATATTCTAACTAGTCTTACACTCCCTCAGTCCACATATCTGACTAGTTGCTCATTATTATAAGTAAGAAATTGGACTTTTTATTTGTCCCACAGGGTGGAACTATGTGTGATGGATGGAAGTGGAACAGAGGTAACTTTATATTTTAAATTAAGAACACTTCCTAATAATTAGAGCTCTACAGAAAGTGCTGTCTCTAGAGACCGTGAGTTCTTTACTACAGGTCTTTCAGTAGAGACTGGAAGAATACTCATTATTGTATTGCAGCTTAATTGAATTCAGTACTCACATAGATCTGTTGGTGTTGGTGGTGTGTTTTTTTTTTAAATCATTGTAGCAGTTTAAAGAATATTGTAAAAAGAGATTTTTTTTAGTATGGCTTAGACTAGGTGACCCCTAAGGGTCCTTCCAATTTTGAAATTCTAATATTCCCCATGCTCAAAAATTTCACAATAGCTAGGAGAACTTATTATTTTGTGTTTCCTTTCTGGTGTATGATATGACAAAAATAGCACTGAATTTGGAATCAGAAGTCCTGAGTTTGAGTCCTGGCTCTAACATTTAATCTTACTGTGGAATTAGGTAGTTTCCTCACTTCTTTTGGCCTGTTTCTTCATTGTAAAGTGAAGGAGTTGGACTCAATACCTATAATGCCCTTCATGACTAAATCTATGTTCCAATGATTTATCTCATTAAATGATCCATGAACACCTAAAGGTAAATTCTAGAGTGTCCTACAGGGAGCCCCTTCTGAATCTCACAAATATGATGTGTCCATATTTCCAGAGACTATCTGCAGCTGGAACAATGTGATGGAATGACTTTCATCTTAGAAAAATATGCCCTCCATTTACTTTGCATGAGGGACTTGGGTTTGCTGTTTATAGCACAGCAGCTGTGACATTCTGAAGTTTGAGATGGCCTGTTTTCCTCTGGGTGGAGATACCCATCCATAAATCCCAGGCTATCAATTTGACATGACTTTGAAAATTGATTAAAGCAAGTTTCTTTATTATATAGTCTGGAAATATGTGTGGTTATGACAGTTTTCATTCTAAAAGCATTTGGAGAATCAGGGACACTGTGTTGACAAGCCAATGTCAAGCCTCTCTCTTTAGTACCCCATATCCAATTCTCTTTTCCTGTCCTCTGCATCCTTTAGGGGATTTCTCAAAATAACCAGTGGCAAAGGTTATAATTCAGAAACCAATTCAGGTCAAAAGCAATGATAAAACAATGGCTACTGAGACCAGGCAGCCATTATCATTGATTTGATGGATCAAGGATAAATGTCCATCTTAGAAGAGAAACTGAGCCTTCACAGTGGAGCAAAAAATAACAACAGAAAACAACCCAATTCTAACTGACCTTTTGGTTTTCAAGAGCCAGTTACATTACACTAGGGTGATAGAAACTGGTGGATTTAGCATTTATCTTGTCAGTAAAATAATAACAGAGCCAGAAAGTTCAAACAATTGCAGCACTGATTAAATCCTCAATTCTGCCCATATTAACGTGTGAAGATGCTGCTCTTCCAGTTAGTTTGTCTCAACTTTCTTCCCAATTAGAAGTTAAATTCCTTCCTAAATTACAAAATAAAAAAAATATTCTCTTGTCACACTTAATACTGATTAGACAAGGATAGTCTCAGATGTAAAATAAGACTAACTAAAATGAGAGAAGATGGGGATAAGTCAGCAGAGAATTCTGAAAATAATTTATTTGTTGGACAACAAAGTCTATGTGGAGAAGTTAACAAAAATGGGAGGTCTAAAACCTTCCCTGGTGTAGGTCTGGCTGCTTATATTGCATCTTGTGGTGAACTCCTTTTCCTTTCTGCTTCTAAATGTCACCTATACTGGCCTGCCTTGTAAGTTTCCCACCTACATGAATTTAAATATGAACAACAATGTACTAAATGACACATTATCACAAATGGTTCAGATTAATTAAGGACCTTGAATGTAAGAGACTCTAGTTAAAATGAAGAGGCAATTCAAGTGGTTCTATGACTCTTGCTTGATTTGGAAAAGTTAGTTTATCAGGCTAAATAGTTCATAGAAACAGAGTTGTTAGATGACCTTAGAGGTCATTTTATAGATGAAGAGATTCAGGCTCAGTGGTTAAATGACTTGGTTAAGGCCTTCTAGGTATGTGTGGCAGAATGAGGATTTGAACTCTGTACCTTTTATTTCAAATCATGAACTTTTGCTATTCTCCCTCTTTAAGTAAACATCTAGGTCCTGGGGAAATAAGGATATAGTACATCAAAATTCAATGATGGAGAGAACAAGGGGGGAATAAACCTTGAGTAGCTTTACATGGCTAAGTCATTGTGTGTGTGTATGTGGGGGGAGGGTTGGTACAGCAAAAGAGAACATTTCTATAGGACATTTCAGTACTTCTGTTTAAATTTTTAGAGGAGCTGAGAATGAAAAAAAAAGGAAGAGGGCATGTTGAAGGAGGAGGCACAGAAGGAAAAATCTTGACCTATTTATCAGGTTTGTCTAGCAGTGGCCTAAGATGGGAGTTCTCCATCTCCATTGCATTCAAATGGCAATAAAGGCTTAAATTATAACATTTGATATTAGGTTAGTTGTAAAGATAAATTTCTTAATGGGAAGGGTTGCTAAATAAGTTTGTATGAGGGAAATATATTCTTCTCTGTTGGTCTATAATTGAGGGATATATTCTTATTCCCAGGTAGGGTGAAAGGGAGAGGTTAGTTATTCAATGGGGAGACAGATTTTCTTTATTTATGTATTGTTAAATGTAAATTTAAAAAAATTTCAACTTGAAAAACACTAACAGAACAACATTTCCATATACAACAATCCAACTTTAGATTCCTTTTTTGGGGACAAAAAGGATTAAAGCATGGATCAGGAAGAAGGCAACACAGAACTCTCACACTGAAAGCTTCCAAGAAAAATACAGACTTCTTACAAGCCATAGAGGAGCTAAAGAAGGATTTTGAAAACCATATAAGAGAAGTGGAAGAAAAATTGGGAAGAGAAATGAGAATGATGCAAGAAAATCATGAAAAGAGAGTCAACAACCTGACTGAAGAAAACAACACCTTAAATAAAAGTCTAACTCAAATGGCAGAAGAGGCCTAAAAAGCCACTGAGGAGAAGAATGCCTTAAAAAGCAAATTTGTCATTTGGAAAAAGAATCTCAAAAGCTTACTGAAGAGAATAATTCCATCAGAATTAGAGTGGAGCAAATGGAAGCAAATGACTTTATGAGAAATCAAGATACTATTAAACAGACCCAAACAAATGAAAAAATAGAAGGCAATGTGAAATGTCTCCTTGAAAAACAATCACTGACCTGGAAAATAGATCCAGGAGAGACAATTTAAAAATTATTGGACTATCTAAAAGTCATGATCAGAAAAAGAACCTAGAAATCATCCTTCAAGAAATTCTCAAGGAAAATTGCCCTGACATTTTAGAACCAGAAGGCAAAATAGATCTTTAAAGAGCTCACTGATCACCCCTTTAAAAATCCCCAAAAGAAAACTAATAGGAATGTTATAGCCAGGTTCTGGAATTCCCAGATCAAGAAGAAAATATTACAAGCTGCCAAGAAGAAAAAATTTGAATACTGTGGAAACACAATTAGGATAACCCAGGATCTAGAAGCTTCTACATTAAGGGATTGAAGGGGATGGCATATGATATTCTGGAGATCAAGGGAGCTAGGATTAAAACCAAGAATCATCTACCCAGCAAAATTGATTATAATGTTTCTGAGGAAAATATGGTCATTCAGTGAGGTGACTTTCAAACACTCAGTGACTTTCAGACATTCTTGTTGAAAAAACCAGAACTGAATAGAAAATTTGACACTCAAATACATGAACTGTGCGAAAGTAAACATGGAAAAGGAATCATAAGGAAATTATGAAAGTTGAACTATTTATATGCTAATATGGAAAAATGGTAATTCTAACTTATAAAACTTTTCTCAGTATGAGGATAGGTGAAGGCAACACAAATGTATATATACATATACCTACACATATATCTATATAGGAGGGTATATATGCATATGAATACATATCTGAGTATGTGTGTATATGTGTGCATAGTGGGCACAGGATCAATTGAATAGGAAGTGATGATACTTTAAAAATGAAATTCTGATGTGGGAAAGGAATAGTAGGAGTGGACACAGAGAGACAGAATTGGTTTAATCATCTCATATAGAAGAGGCAAGGTATTACTGTTACAATGGAGGGGAAAAATGCGAAGGCAAACGGGAATGGGTGAAACTTTCACATTGAATTTGGCTTAGGGAAGGAATGACATACACTCTAAATTGGGTATCTTGCCCTATAGAAGAGTAGGGGGAATGGGGATGAGAGAGGGGATGATGGAGGCAAGGCATGGTTGGGGGGACAGAGTTGTTAGAAGCACACACTTCTGTAAAGGGACAGGGACAAAACAGAGAATAGAACAAGTGGGGGGTGGGATAGGAAGGTGGGAATTAGAGTCTGTCTTTCACAATATGTCTATCATGGAAATGTTCTATATAACTACACATGTATAGCCTTAATTTGCTTGTCTTTCCAGTGGGGGTGAGTGATGAGGGAGGTAGGGAAAGAAGCTAGAATTTAAAGTTCTAAAATGAAATGTTAAAAATAATATATATGTATATGTGTGTATATATGTATATATAAATATATCATATATAATATATTACATATAAATTATATATATATATATATGATTATTATTTACATGTAACTGGGAATTAAGACATACAGGCACTGTGGAAGGAGATCCATCTTGCCCTACCAGAAAGTCAGAGGGGTGATGGGGAAGGATATATGAGAGAGCAGATTGGGGGCATGAGTAAACATGGGATTGCTGTTTTGGGGTGTTGGGTAGGGGAAAGATGGGCAGAAAATGTGTAACTTACAATCTTGTTGAAACAAATAATGCAAACCAAAATTCAAAGTTAATTTAAGTAAAAAAAAACCAAGAAAACAAAAATAAACCCAAAGTGAGGTTCTTGAAGTACACTTTTGACCATATTACCTGCATCTCTGTCCTACCTCCTTGGACACTCAATAAACTCCATTGGCTCCATATTATTTCCAGGATCAAATATAAAATCCAGTATTTTGCATTCAAAATTATTCATAAATTTCTGCCCTCCTTTTCTAGTCTTCTTATACATTACTCACTCCCACATGCTCTGTGATCCAGTGACACAGTGCCATTACTTTTGTGAAACACACTACATCTCCCAACTCTGGGTTTTCTATTTTTCCATTGGCTGTTGTACATGTCTGGAATGCTCCCCTTCCTTTTCTCCATCTCTTGCCTTTTTTAAGGACCAGCTCAAATCCCACTTTCTATGAAGAGCCCTTTTAATAAGATTTTCTTTCCTGTAGATTATTTTTATTTTATAGCTTACATGTGTATCCTTTTTTTGTACATAGATATTTGTATATTGTCTTTCCCATTAGACTGTCAGCTTCTTGAGAGTAGAGATTGTTGTTTACCTTTCTATCCTTATTACTTAGTACAGTGCCTAGCACATACTAGGCACTTATAAATGTTTATTGACTCATTTTTAAAAGTTAATTTTATTGCTATGGTAAGTATATCTAGAACGATATAAAAAGGGGTTGTAATGAACATCCTTTTAAAAACTAAATAATTTCTTTTTAGTTTTCAACATTCACTTTCATAAGTTTTAAATTTTCTCCCCTGCCTCCCCACTCCCTCCCCAATATAACTTGCAATTTGATATGGGCTGTACACACACATTTCTATTAAACACATTTTCACATTAGTCATGTTGCATAGAAGAATTATAATGAATGTTAAAAACCATGAAAAAAGAAAATAAATCAAACAAAAAATTAAATAGTGTGCATTGTTTTGCATTCTGACTCCATAGTTCTTTCTCTGGGTGGGGGTGGCATTTTCCATTATATGTCCTTTTTAATTATTTTAGGTCCTTGCATTGCTGAGAAGGGGCAAATCTGTCAAAAGCTGTCCTGATGTACTGTGGCTGTTACTGTGTACAATATTCTCCTGGTTCTTTTCCCTTCACTCAGCATTAGTTCATATAAGTCTTTCCAGTTTTTTCTGAAGTCCATTATTTCTTATGGCACAATAGTATTCCATTGCATTCATATATCACAACTTGTTTAGCCATTCTACAACTGATGGGAATCCCCTTGATTTCCAGTTCTTGGTCACCACATAAAGAGCTGCTATAAATGTTTTTTGTACATGTTGGTCCTTTTCCAATTTTTATGATCTCTTTGGGATATAGCCCTAGAAGTAGTATTTCTAGGTCAAAGAGTATGCACAGTTTTACAGACATTTGGGCATAGTTCCAAATTGGTCTCTGGAATGGTTATATCAGCTCACAGCTCCATCAATGATGAATTAGTTGAGCATCCTTTTTTAAAAATCCCTAATCTTATTTTAAAAAAGGCTCTGGTAGTTTCTCTTTTAAATGCCCTTAAGATACTTTTGGCTTTAGAAATAAAGACTTCAATTTTCTTATGCCTTTTTATTGTTTTAAAAGAAGTAGGAGTAGCATTTTGTCAAAAGCTTTCCCTGAATCTATTGATATAATCATATGATTTTTATTGTTTTGATTACCAATAGAAACTATTATATTTATAATTTTCCTAATATTAAACCAACCTTGTATTTTCATTTAAATACAACCTGATCATGGTGTATAGTTCTTAGTATGTTGCTGTAGCCTCTTTGGTAATATTTTGCTCTTTTTATTTGAAAATCATCAGGCATATTTGTGTATATATTGTTTCTCTCCTATTCTTTTCCTGCTTTAAAGTTCAAGGTCATGTTTATACCATAGAATGAATAGCTTATGCAGTACTGGAATTAATAGTTTTTTGAATTTTTTATATAATTCATATGTGAATCTTTGTGGTTGGTCTTGGGATTTTTTTCTTCGAGAGCCTATTAATGGTGTATTCAATTTCTTTTTCTCAAACTGGTTTATTAAAATTTACTATTTTCTGCTTTATTAATTTGAATGTTTCACTTCCTTGGTAAATATTCATCCATTTCCTTCAAGTCATCAGTTTTATTGGCATGCATTTCAGTAGATAAGTTTTTATGATGGCCTTTATTTTCCATTTTTTTATGAAGTTCTTTTAAAACTTTTTTGTTGGTAACTCGGTGTTGGGCCTCTTGTTGGTAATGGGTTGAACCATCCTCAATTAACAGGTACGTGATCACCTCGGGGCAGAATGCGAAGGTTGCACCTGTTTGTGACTAGCAGGATTAT
>JAQQSW010016215.1:0-11723 GCA_028646575.1 Pseudocheirus occidentalis | reverse complement strand
ACTCCATTCCTGCTGCTACACCCGCCTCCCACTGCTTCCTTGCCCTGGGAGCAGTTTGACCGGACCTGCTCTTCTCCTCCCCAGTCAGCAAAGTCCACTGACCTTTCTCTTAGCCTTTTTTTCTTCTGGCCTCATAAATGTGGTAATTGTTGACTGATTGATTGATGGATGATTGGAAAAAACAAGGGGGAAAATTGTCATTCCACCTCTGAGAAAGACAAAGAGAAGGTTCAATGTAGTGATAAGTTTAGAGAAGAGAAGACATTCCTTCTAATATATCATTTCTTCACTATCCACTTTCCCTCTAACAATGTAGTGAAATTCAGCATGGCATAATGAATAGAGGGCAAGAGTTAGAATTACCCAGATCCAAGTTTGAATATTGCCCTAGAAACTTACTAGTTTTGAGACCCTTAGACAGTCACTGGACTGGACTGGGACTCAGTTATCTCACCTGTAAAATGAGGAAGTTGGACCCAAGGATCTCTAAGATTCCTTCTAGTTTTATGATTATGATCTTATGAATTCCTCTCTAGCTTAGGAGAGCTAATTTTCGTCTTTGCTGTCATGAAGATTCATGAGCCTGGGGAAGATCTTCTCTGTCTGACCTTTCCTATGTTGGTCCCTGTGACACCAGATATTAAGTCTACCAGAAGGCCCATAATCTGACTAATTGGCAAGGCCAAAGATTGTGCTTTCTTGACACATCCTTTGAGAAAGCAAGGGTCATATCTCCAGGCCACAAAGAAAAAAAATATATTGTTTTTAAATTAATTCTTAACAGCAAAACTATTTGATTGTTGAGTTTTGTAAAAACTTGTCTTGACAATATGGGTAGCTCTAGCTACAGAATAAGTTACTGATGTTTTGTTTTGTTTTTTTCAAAATCATTCATTCAGAATCATTACTTTGCCCAAGTTTCTGATAAGAAAAGTAAAGCTACATGGAGATTTTTTTTGAAATTTTATTTTAAAGCAAAATATATCACCTTCAAGTAAGAAAGAATGCCATGTATTTTGCAAGTCTGATCCAACTCAGAATAAATAAAAGAAATTGAGCAGATCATTCAGTCTCTTTGTGTTCAGAATAGCAGTATTCCTGATATTTTTTTATTATTAGAAACAAGCTGGTGCTTGAACTTCTGTACAGACTACACACTACCTTCTCTGCTTGGTATCACTGAAGTCAAAAACACACATGGAAAAGATTTTCTCCAGCTGATCCATTTCTTCCCTCCAAAAATTAATCACTCTTTCCATTTCTATACCTTTTATTTAGAGGTCTCAAGGTGCTTTCCAGGCATTAATTAATTCTCACACCAAAACAGGACATTGATGGGGGGGTGGGTCAGTATTATTGGCCCCATTTTATAGATGAGGAAATAAACATTTAAAAAGTTAAATAATTTGCCCAGAGCCACATGGCAGATCTCCAGAAGAGTTGATTTGAAATTAGGAACCTAATTCTGATTTAGGTGGAGGAAAAGAGTCAGAGAGCACAAACAAGGAAGATCCAACACATTGAAAAGACTTCTATTTTCTCAATCAAAAAATGTCTTGCCCCAGATACATCCCACAAAATGATTTTTAAAATTACATTTATAGGTCAATAAGTCATCATTCTCTAATTTAACAAATTATGCTTTAATAAGTAGTTTGTCATCTGAGTCAAAGAAATATCTTTGAATATATATATATATATATAAATTCATTATTATTTCTTATTGTCTCAAGAAAAAGTCTTATTCATGTTCTTGTTGCTAGGAAAATTCTGGATTCCCAGAATCACAATGCTGCAGAGTTGGAATCCCCTTAGCAATCCCCTAAACTTATATCTGTACAGAATGTGTGGGGTGTGGGGACCCTAAAAATCCCCTAACCAAGAAAAATCAAAAGTCAGAGGTATCCTGAGGAAGGAACAGGAAGTTTTTATTCTCTTCCCCCACAGGAAGATGGTGGTCCTCTCCATGGTGGGGATCAAGGAGAGAAGGCATGTTACAAAAGACAGAACAAGAATTTGTACCCTAACACAGTCAAGCCCCCTCCTCCTAGATGTCCCTTCTCCCATTGGGTAGGAGGTGGGCTCTCAGTCTTGGAACAAAATCTAACCCAGTGATGGATAATAAAGAAGCCCACCACTATCTCCTATTGGCTGGGAGGTGGGACAGGGAGCCAAGATATTATCCATGTCCTTATTTGGTAAACCCCAAAGCAAGGGAGGGAAAAAGGTCACAAGCAGGGGTGGAGGTCAAAAATTCCTGAAAGGGGCCTAATGCTGATGACAGCAAGGGAAGGGGAAAAGGGTCCTAGGTTGTGTAATTTCTTAGGAAACCCAGGATTCAGATTTGTCCAGTCTTATAAAAGTATGATAGTTTCTCTCCCTTCTCATTCTGAGGAGTCTTCACAGAGGGTACAGAGAGTGCATCCCACTCACAGAGTATGAATCCTGTCTATGTGATCCTTAGCAAATGGTCATCTAGCCTAAGCCTGAAGATTTCAGTGACAGATCATTCCCTTCACAAGTAGACCATTCCTTTTTGGGGAAGCTTTGGAGGCATTCTCAATGTGTTGGTTTCATCCCAAAGGTACTTTCACTCCTAGGGACCTCTTCTTGAGGCCTTGAATTTACATGTGTCTTCTCTTGAATTAAAAACTCAAAAAAAAAAAGAACTCTCCTCTTTCAAGCTTTTATTAGTTCCACCCTAAAGCACTGAGTATTCATTCTCTTCACTAAAGAGGAGAGTTCTATGTAAATGTCCAGGCTTGAACTTTTGTTTACACTTCTACTGTTTGGAAACTCTTCTTTAAACTGAATTAAAATTAATCTCCTCATGCTAAGAGTTTATCTCCTGAGTTCTGATTCTTCTGTCTAGCAGAACATGTTTAATCCTTCCTAGAAATTTGGTACACATTAAAAGGGTAGCTCAGGACCCAAAATGGTCTAGAATCAACCTATTTCTCCCAGGACCCTGTAAGTCCCAGTTGTTGCTGCCTTGTCTCACTGAAATCCAATTCACTTGCAAATCAAGACATAACCCTCCTGAGGTCAAGCCACAGAGATCAATTCAAGAACTTGCAGATCTTAGAGAGGTCCTGGGATAGACCCAGATGGAAGGGGTATATTCAAGGAAACACTGTCCTGCTCCAGCCCAGCCTACTAGCTGGGCCATCAGTATGTTGGTTTCTGAAAATCTGGAAATATAAAAATACACTCAAATAGCAAATATGGTCCATTTGTGACTGAGAGATACGTGTGCCCTAAATTCTCCATCTTTTAGTTCCTTTCTCCAACTCAAGTCTGAGTGACATAACAGGTGGGCAAAGTGGCTGTCATAACATGTGACTTTTATTTTATTTTAACTGTAAGGTGAATTAATTTCATGAAATGCATGAAATTGCTAATCACCAAAGCTTCTAGTTGCATTGGAAAGTTATCTTTTTTAAGGCCCAGAGAATTCCCTGGTCAGTTAGCCGACCAATAAACATTTATTAAGCGTTTACTGTGTCCTGAGTACTGAGGATAGAAAGATAAAAACATTGTTCCTGTCCTCAAGGAGCTTCCATTCTAATGGAAGAGACAACATGCAAACAATTATGTACATACAAGATATTTACAGTATAAGTGAGGGTAATCTCCTCAAATCCCTTATGGAAAAGTCATTAGGAAAGAGGTGGCTTTGCACTGATCACTAAGAACAAAATTTTTAAAGAAATAAAGAAAAAAAATCCTAGAAAAATCCCTCTTTCTCCCAAGAGTGTTTGTAGCGCTTGTTATGATACTATCTATATTTAGAAGGTTATTATCTGCTCTCCAACTTTTCTTGCCCTGCTAAGAGATCTTGATAGACACACCCTCCACATTCAGTCCATAAAACAGAACTCAACCTCCTACACCCTTGACCCAGCTCTCCAACTGTTTCTTTAAGAGCAATTTCTTGTATTTCAGTTTCTCTCACAGCCTAACATTATATTGATTTTTAAAAGCTCTTTCAATTTCTATTTCATCCTCCCAGTCTTTCATGCCCTAGTTTAGGGTCAGTGTTACCTGCTGAGAATATCGCAGGCAAAGGTATTTAATCTAAACCATGCCTACTAATGAAGACTCAGTGCTGAAGTGAAAGCATTCTTGGCATTTCATCAATTTCTCCCTGGATGGAAAACCCAATTTAAAATAAAAAAATCACATTCTGTGAGAGATAAGGATTACAGTGCTAGCATAGCAGTGGGACTTGGAATTAATGAAATGGTTGTAAGAGTTGGAAAAATCTGACTTGGTCAAGAAATAGAAATTAAAAAAAAACAAACATAAAACTTGTTTGGTCTTTCCAGTAGTGAAAGGCAGATATTGCTACTCTCCCAAATTTATAGTATCTTTCAGGAATGAAATCTCCTCTCCACAATCATTGAATCATTGGGTTGTAAGATAGAAGGTAACTATGTGGCCCAACATAGGGGAGGGTCCAGATGGTTTCTAGCTGTCTTCATGGATGGTTTAATTAAAATCTTTTTCTCTCAGACAATCAATGGAGGCTGACAATTTGCTGAAAAACAGGGTATCAGAGAACAGTTCCTGTCCTCCCTGGGGTGGGCATTTCATCCTGTATTTACTTACCTAATGGTTCCTTTTCCTTGAGGAATCAGAAAAAGTATCAGAGATATCAGATTGGGGAGAATCACTCAGGGGAGAAAAATGTGTATGTGTGGGTGGGTGGGTGGGTGAGGGTGTATGGAGGGGAGACAAGGAGGGAAAATAAGCCTTTTATTTCTGTACTAGAAGTTCCTTTTCTGACACTTTTTTTCTTTTTAGAGGACAATAATGGGAAGAAATGGGGGTAATAATATTACGGAGTTTTGTTAAGTGTGTTTTATCTTAACAGTAATCTATCTTCCCTTGTTGTTGAGTCAGATTTTCTTCATTAAAAGACAACAGTAAATATCCATAAAACCAAAAATAAGTTACAAAAAATCTACTGAATGCATAAGAGATAACTGATTCACAAGGCTGAGTCATAAAGCCCAGAATGCCTGGGTTCAAGTCCTGCCTCTGTCATGGACTACCTGCATAATTATGAGCAAATCACAACCTCTGAGTTGCTCCTGATGAGCAATTCCTTGGTACAACAGTTAAAATCAAGTTGAGTTGCTGATCTCTAACAGTGGATGGATTTTCTATATTAGGAGTTCTCTATACCAATAAAAATGTAAATCCAGGCCAAAATAAGTAAATAAAAATAATGCAAGACCAAAATTAAAAGCCACATTTGAAAGAGAACAAGGTAAATTTTGTGTTTAATGCCATCTTCCTCTCATACCCATTGTCTGAAATAGAGCAATAGAGCTGTTCAATAGAGTCAAAAGACAGAGGCAACAAGAGAAGGGGTCTGGGTAGTCTGAGAACTAAACTAAGAGTAGGCAAATATGTAGTAGCCAAAGTATGATCCCTTAAGGCTAACTGTAAAATTTGTCTGCTGAATAAATATTTGGTAGCTTTCTTGGTTTTGGTTTTCAAAACCAATGTTTTAAATATTCCCCATCATGAGACAAGGGTGCCATGCTTCCCTCTGGCACTAGAAGGAAGAACAGATAAGAAAATCATAAAAGGGAAAGAACATGTCTTCCTTTCCTCTCCAGGGTCCTCTGTTAAAAATGGGCTTTTTTTCCTTTTATTTTTGCTTTTTGGAGGGTGGAAAGCTGGGCAATTGGGGTTAAGTGACTTCTCCAAGGTCACACAGCTAGTACGTGTTAAGCATCTGAGGCCAGATTTGGACTCAGGTCCTCCTGAGTCCAGAGCCAGTGTACCACCTAGCATCCCCCAAAATGGGCTTCTTTATTGTCTTAAGCGAAGAACATGTCTGCTTGAACCAGCTGCCTTTGGAGCTCCTGTGAGTTCTGGCTGAATTTTTAAAAAAGGTTTATTGATGTGTGTGTTTTCAACATTGCAAACACATTTATATAGAACACTCCTACTTCATCATAAGTTTCTTGTAATAAAGTAAAACTAATAATACAGTGATCTCATTTGAAAGTGCACTCAGCATTCCACATCTACAACACTTTTTAAAAAATGGACAGAAATATGTTCTATTTTTTATGTTCTATTTTTTGTTCTCTTATTTTTTTAAAAAAAGAAAAAGAAAAACACATTTCTTGTAATAAATATACATAGTAATTAAGCAAGAAAAAAAATCCCTCAATGGTCACATGTATACATACATACTCACATATATGCATGTATGTTGGTCTGTGGGTACATAAGTAAGCACAATATAAACATATTATGTATATGTTTATGCATATGTGCATATATATTTTTACATACACATATTTGTGTGTGTCATTCTACGCCCTAAATTTCTCAACTCTCTTTAATGCAAGTTTCTTCATTATTCTTCTGGAATCATGAATGATCATTATACCCATCATAGTTCTTTAAACTTTTTTGTTGTTTTTATGGTGTAGTTGTTGTTGCATAAATAGTTCACCTTGTTCTGCTCCCTTTTCTTTACTCAGTTCATATAAGTTTTATCCATGTCTTTGACACCGTCTCTTTTTTTACATCATAACAGTATTCCATGTCCTTCATTTAACACAGCTTATCTGGCCATTCCTCAATTGATCAGTATCTTCTTATTTTCCAGTTTTTGCCAGCATAAAAAACAAATTTCTATACATATTTTTGTACGTGAAAGACCTTTTCCTCTTCCTTTGATCTCTTTGGGTAGATGCCTTGCAGTGGTCCATGACTAGGTCATTTTAGAGAGTGTCAGAGAAGGATTAGCTATAAGAATGTGGCATATTCTAGTGGGCCAAGGATGAAGAGAGACAAGGAGGCCATGGCCTCAAGATGCAGGATAAGATGAATTTTTTGACCTCCCCGATGCAGGAATTTCTTTTGCCTGATTATGATACAAAGATTTTGTTTATCTCCCTCTTCCTCCAACACCCCTCACTTCAGCAGAGGAAAGGGAGTTGGGAACAAGTTCCCTTCATTGCTTGTTAACTGAAAGCAAGGATATCTGGGTTTCTATGTGAATGACCACACCCAGCTGAGGTCTTCCTACACTGTCTGGTTAAGAGAAACTATAGCAACTGGTAGTACTGCCTAGCTCACAGTAAGGGCTTAATAAGTTCTTGTTAACTGACTATATGACATTTTACAGATAAGCAAAAGGAAATTCAAGGAGGTTGAGCAGTAAGGTTATCCAATTAGTGTATGCCAGAAGTGAGATTCCAGTCCGGGACTCTTTTCACTAGTCCCAATTTGTTCCATCATCATTATTCCATTTACCCCAACTCTTCTCTCCCCACAAAATGAACTATTTCTCAAATAAGAAGTAGAAGAAAGTGTTGGAAACTTGTTTTTACATACCTTTCTTTCCCCTTTTCCCATTTTCTCTTTTCCTTTCCTTTCCTGTCTTTCCTTTCCTGTCCCCTTTCCCTTCTTCTTCCCCTTTCGCTTTCCTCTCTCCTCCTTTCCCCTCATTTCCTTTCCTCTCCTTTCTTTTATTCTCCTTTCCTCCCTTTATTTCCCTTCCCTTCTAATCCATTCCTTTGTCCTTTCCTTTCCTCTCTCCCTTTCCAATCCAGCATATTTCAATACCTTGCAGAGAAGATTTCATTCAAACTTAGAAGCAGCAGTGCCATTATTTCTTTTTCTCAGAGCCAGGTTCACTTAATATCACTGCTCCAGAATAAAACAGGAAAGAAGTTAGGAAATAGGTAAAGTGGTGAAATATTATACCTCACTTGGGGCTTTCTGGGAACCTTTTTAAAATCCATCTCTCACCCAAAATAAATGATGATTCTACAGTGCCACTGAGTCCAAAAAAGGTTGTTTCTCTGTCCTGGTCATCATATTAGAGCTTAAAAGACAATTTCTGAACTATGAAATGGACTTCAATAAATGCCAAAGCATCAGCTCCATTTTGAGACAGGGAATGGAAACCTAAGGTTAGAAAGTCAAACAGTAATCAATCCATCGTGAAGTACTTAGCCTTCCGTATTGAGGAATGTCTCTGGTGCACATGGAATTCACACACATGTGCACACACATACATACACACATATATTTTTCTATTTTTCACCATTCAAATGAACCTGGAGCAGTCAGAAGAAATGTGAACTGAAGTAACCTTGTCAGTATAATCTCTTTATCCCAATACTCTCTGAATATTATAGTTGAACTCTTTGCATTAATAATGTACACATCCCACTCTAATTTGATTTCAGGGGAAAGTAAACAGATGTCTCAATTTGGCCAGAAAAAAATAACCATAAGAGATTTCTTCTCATGTCCAAGTTTACCAGCTTGCTACCACTATGTTCATCATAGTCAACCATTAATATCTCTTTGATCCTCTTATTTAGTCATAGGACTATTCTATGGGAAAAAAGGTATAGAACCTCTCTTCTAATTAGAGACTTTCTTTTTCTTTTTTCCATGCCTCTGAAATGCTTTCTTTAAACTGCTTTTCAGAAAATGATTTTCCCTTCACTTTGCAAACTGGGAAATGAGGCCCAAGAAAGATCATGTCTTTTGTCAAATGTCACACTAAGAGTCAGTAGCTGATGGGGACTGGGGTCTGGACTCTGTGGGCTGTGCTTCAGACATTAGGCCTCCCTGTAGCACTATCAAACCAAAAGCCATCAGCTGGAAAGTCTTCTAGGACCAATATTCCAATACATTCTTATTGTTGAGTGTCTGAGGATGACAGGCACTGCTGAAATATGATCATCCTAAACCATTAAGAAAAAAAGATATAAATGTAAAGCCTTTAAAAGAACTGAATCTTAACTCCCTTTTAGACCATTTCACTTTAGAGTACCATGCTTTTCATCATAGCTAAATGTCTTGAAAAATTTGTCTGTACCCATTACCTCCACTTTCTTGCTACCTATTTTCTTTTTAGTTCCCCTAACACACACAAAAATACATTTAATGAGCATTTGCTCAGCACCTACTATGTGCAGGACACTGTTAAATGCTGAAGATGCACAGACAGAAAAAAAAATGGGCCCAGACTTCCATGAACTTCCATTTTAAAGATGGTAAGGGTGTGGCTACAACATGTAAAGAGGGAAATGTGAGGAAAAGGGAGAAAGACTGATATCTAAAGGGATCATGAAAGGCTTCCCAGATCAGAGATTATATGGGCTGATCCTTGAAGAAAGCTAGGGACAGCTACATCAACAGTGGTAGAGGTGAGAAAAGAATTTCTTTCAGGCATCAAGAACAGTGCAAAGGTTTGTAGATGGGAGATTTTATATTGTATTAGGCCAATTTAGCTAGAACTCATAGTGAATGTAGATATAAAAAGTTTGGAATAGTCTTTTTTCAGTCCTTCTCCTGGACCACTTCTAGCATTTGATGCTGTTCACTTTCTCCTTTTACTAAATATTTCATCATTTCTGGACTGCAGACAAAGTAGACTCTTGTGGTTCTTTCTCTATATCTAACGCCGCCTTCTTTTTCTTCTTCTTCATCTTCTTCTTCTTTTTTTTTTTTTTACAAAGAATGACTCAAACAGAGAAGCCCAGATTTGAAGGGATGGCAATGGCCATTTAGACTAGATATCCCCCCAAAATAATCACTGTGTAGCATGCCCGGCACACACAAATCTAGTCGGCAAAGAGGAGGCATCCACCATCCTCCAAGGAAGCCCATTCCAGTTCTTGACACATTTAATGTTTAAGAAATGTTTCTTGACATCAAGTCTAATTTTCTTCAATTCTTTTAAGTGCTGCCCTTTGCTATGAGTTCTGCCTGTAGGGTCAGAATTTTAATCTCTCTTTCAAACACCAACTCACTTGGCTGACCCCTTGTCTTCTTCCTGAATCCTTTGGATTGTTGCCCCCATGTCTGACCCTGACTCTTTTCTTCTCTCCTTGGCAAATCTTATTCACTCTTATTTATAGCCTTTACTCCTATTTCAATGTAGATAACTACCAAATCTACCTATCTAGTCCTTACCTCTCTTCTTTCTGCTATATATTTCTCACATCTCTGCCCTCCTATCCACACACATGACTACTAACTTGCTTGAGGCAGCCATCACTTTTCTGGACCACGAGTTCTGGTATCACCTGAACTTATACTTCTTACCTAACCATATTCTCATTGCTAGTCAACTAATCCTTCTCCCAACTGCCAACATGAGTTTACTAATATACAGATCTGTCCCTGATACTCCTGATGACTAACGATAATAAATCACAAATGGTCAGGGGCTTAGAGATGAAAGGGATTTGAGGGGTCATTTAATCCAAGCCCTTTATTTTAAAAATAAGGAAACAAGTCCAGAGACTTGAAAAGTTTCCTGTTGAAGACCGCACAGGTAGCAAGTATTAAAGTCACTCATGCTTTCTCAATCTATTTATGTTTTGTCCATGCTCTTAAATGAGTCTTCCATGTGGGCAGCCTCCAAATGTACCAAAGACCTATACAGCACAGTTTCTTATCTATTGTCCATTCCTTTGGTCATGTGACTGGCCCACTTCCTTCTCCACCCATATGTCTCTTTGAGGATATCTTTTTGTGAGGTAGTTCAGTGGATAGAGTGCTGGGCCTGGAGACAAGAAGAACTGGGTTGAAATTCCGTCATAGATACTTATTAAATGTATAACCCTGGGCAAGTCATTTAATTGCTATCTGCTTCTGTTTCCTCACCTGTAAAGTGGGGATATTAATGGCACCTCCCTTCCACGGTTGTTATGAGGATCACATGAGACAGTACTTATAAATCGTGCTTAGTATGGTGCCTGGCACAGGGAAGATACGGGTTTCCTTCCTTCTCTTTTGCCAAGTATGTAATTTATCATGCCTAATATACTACAGCTCACTTGGGTCCACAATATAATTTTCTACTACTTGGAAGTAAATCACAATATTAAAAACAAATTTCAAAGATGATGATACGCCATGATTCACAGTCACAGAATTTTGGTATAAAAAAGATTTCTGTTGTTGTGATGTAAGAATTTACCTTCAGATCTTTAAAAATGCTAGACAAAGTGCCCCAAATGCCCACATTCTCTTTTACCTATTCGATTTAGTTCCGATTCATTTCCTATCCACGACACATGTAATGACGGGGCAACTCGAAGGGCTGCGCCTCTAGTTGTGGTGTCAGCCATTTTTAATTGACTTCTTTTTGCTTCTGTTTTGTGGCCAGTTAAGACTTGGGCGATTGTGGATCTCATTTAAGAGACTCTCGGCCATAATGAATCAGTATAATAGTATTGTGAGGCACTTATCATATAGCAGATGCTTAATAAATGCTTGATTAATTATTTTTTTAACTTTTGTTTATTTTTAGTTTACATCATTCATTTCCATGAGATGTTGAGTTACAAATTTTCTCCCCATCTTCCCCCTACCTACCCTCCCATAACAGCCATCCCACTGTATACTCCCTCCCCCAATCTGTTCTCTCCTATATCCTCCCCACATATATGTGTACATAGGCAGAGGGCACAGGATCAATTGAACAGGAAGGGATGATATTTCAAAAGGTGAAATTGAGTGTTGGGAGAGGACTAGAATGAGAGGAGACAGGGAGAGACAGAATGGTGTTAATCATCTCATATAGAAGAGGCAAGGGATAACTGTTACAACAGAGGGGAACAGGAAGGCAAAAGGGAATGGGTCAACCTTACTCTTGTTCAATTTGGCTTAGGGAAGAATGACACTCTAAAATGGGTATCTTGTCCTGCAGGAGAGTAGGG
>JAQQSW010016214.1:0-11723 GCA_028646575.1 Pseudocheirus occidentalis | reverse complement strand
TCTTTCCCTCCATCCCTCTCTCTCTCAGCTTGCTTCAGTCTCCATGAATCTTCCATCACCAGGAGAACATTCCAATTCTTTCTCTCTGTCTCTAGAATTCTTTATATACAGCACAGGCCTTCTGTCTCAGCCAATACCCTTCTTCCAAGTCAACAGGGGAGTTCATGCCTTCTCAACAATGGACAGGGTTCACATCTTCCATACTAAGCCCTAAATTACTAGGTGCTACTTAGCCCTAAGTTACTAAGTGCCAAGTATCTGATAAACTGATTACTATTACAAGGGAACAGGATCAATTGAATAGGAAGGGATAATATTTTAAAAGGTGAAACTGAGAGGTGGGAGGGAAATACAATGAGAACAGACAGGAAGAGACAGAATGGGGTTAATCATCTTATAAAGAAGAGGCAAGGGATAACTGTTACAATGGAGGGGAAGAACAGGAAGGCAAAAAAGAATTGGTCAACTTTACTCTCATTGAATTTGGCTTAGGGAGGGAATGACATACAAGCTGAATTGGGTATCTTGCCCTACAGGAGAGTAGGGGGAAAGGGAATGAGAGGGGGGATTCTTTCAATAACTCTTTTCCTCTGGCTGTAGGAAAGCAAGGCAGTTTTCCTTGATAATTTTTTGAAAGATGCTGTTTAGGGTCTTTTTATATGATCACTGCTTTCAGGTAGTCCAGTTATTCTTAATTTATTTATTCTTAAATTCTTAATTTATTTTCCAGGCTAGCTGCCTCCCCCCACCATAAGTATTTTAAATTTTCTTCTATTTGTTCTTTTTTTTATTAT
The DNA here is from genome assembly GCA_028646575.1 of Pseudocheirus occidentalis. Classification (NCBI taxonomy): domain Eukaryota; kingdom Metazoa; phylum Chordata; class Mammalia; order Diprotodontia; family Pseudocheiridae; genus Pseudocheirus; species Pseudocheirus occidentalis. The sequence continues at coordinate 10,929 of JAQQSW010016214.1, read as the reverse complement.
TTTGTTTGCTTGATTCTAGATATCTCATAGAGTCATTAGCTTCCATTATTTTCTTCAGTTAGTTTTTGTATCTTTTTTCCATTTGGTCAATTCTACTTTTTAAAGAGTTGTTTTCTTCAGTGGGTTGGGTTTTTTTCCATTTGATCAATTGTATTTTTTAAGGAATTGTTTTTATCAGTCAATTTTTGTCTTTTTCCAAGTTGCAGACTTTCTCTTACTTAACTTTCAATTTCTTTTCCAATTTTTCTTCTACCTTTCTTATTTGCATTTTAAACTCCTTTTTGAGCTCTTCCAAGACAGCCTTTTTGGCTTTAGATCAATTCATATTCTCCTTTGAGGCTTCACATTCTGACATTGTTGTTCTCTTCTGAGTTTGTGTTTTGATTTTCCCTGCCACCATAGGTGCAAGGGACATTGTCCTAAGCTTCTTGGGCTTCTGGCAAGGGGGTCTGGTCATTGGCTTTCTACCCTGGCGCCTCAGATGCTGGTGGCTTATCCACTGCATGAGGGTGGCCCAGTCTAGTCCTGCCTGTTGTGGCAGGGGTTCTAGGGCTGACAGTTTGCCTTCTGTGCTGGAGTTGGAGGCCTAACAGCTAGCCTGTTGTGCCATTAGTATGCTGAGCCCAGACCAAAGGCTTTTGGTTGCAGATCTGTGCTCTGGCTAAGAGCCTCCTGCTGTCTTGCCCAGACACTGTTTGCACTGGGCTGCACTCCCCTTTTACCTAAGTGAGATAGACCTTTTCTGAAGTCCTTCTAAGTTATTTGAAGCTGGAAAATTGTTTCATTTCATCTTTTTCCAGGTTCTGTTGTTCCAGAATTCATTTAGAAGCTTAATTTAGTGTTTCTCATGGAAACTGGGGAGAGCTCAGGCCTCTCCAGGTAATTATGAAGTCAATCTCCTTCCCATTTCTTATAGCACAATAATATTCCATCCCATTCATATACCATAACTTGTTCAGCCATTCCCCAATTGACAGGCATCCCTTAAATTTCCAGTTTTTTGCCACCACAAAGAGAGCTGCAATAAATACTTTTGCACATATGGGACCCTTTCCCACTTCTATGATCTCTTTGGGATACAACCCCAAAAGTAGTATTACTGGGTCAAAGGGTATGCAATTATTTATATCCCTTTGGGCATAGTTCCAGATTGCCCTCCAGAATGGTTGTATCAGTTCACTGCTCCACCAACAATGCATTAGAGTTCCAATTTTCCCACATCCTCTCCAGCACTTATCATTTTCCTGTTTTGTCATCTTAGCCAATCTGACTGTCTCACCTAGATTATTGCAATAGCCTCTTAATTCGTTTCCCTATCTCAAGTCTCTCCCCAATTCAGTCCATTATCCATATTGCTGCCAAAGTGATTTTCTTTAATCACATATATGATCCTGTCACTCTCTGATAGTCAACTCCAATGACTCTCTTTGGTTCTGTGAACAAATATAAACTCTGTTTAGCTTTAAATGCCTTTTACAACCTAGCTCCATCCTATCTTTCCAGCTTCTTTGTACAGTACTCTCATTACCGCATTCTAGGATATAGCCAGACTGACCTTCTCTGTTTCTCACTCAAAATACCCCATATCCCATTTTTTTGCCCTTGGCACAAAACTGGGTCTTCCCTATCCCTAGAATGCACTCCTCCTACCTCACAGAATCCCCTTCTTCCTTCAAAATTCAGCTCAGGTACCACTTTCTAAATGAAGCTTTTCCTGATGCTCCCAACAACTAGTAACCTCCTTAGAAAATATATTATAGAAATATTGTTTTATTTGTATGTATTCTGCTTACAGACATATATGAATATACATACATACACATATGTATGCATATACACAGTATACTTGCACTCCCATTAGAATGCCAGCTTCTTGTGAGTAGGGATTGTTTCATTCACTGAATTTGTACACCAGCCTCTTAACACAGTGCCTGAAGCATAGTAGGCACTTCACAAAATTATTAAATGTTGTAACTGAAAAATTCATCACCTCATAGCCAACCTGGCAATGGATCTCTATGAAGTTATCTAGGCTAGTCCTCAAAGACAAAACATACTAATCATTGCCTAGTTTGCATTTGATTTTCTTCCATAATGAATATCCGATCCTCTGACTGCTTTGTCAAGGCACTTTGTAACTCATCCCACCCTGCAAAACCAAACTTTTTCCCTCCTCTATCCATTTAAGACCCCATCTTCTAACATACTCAGGTCAGTTTCCTCATTGTCCCAAAGGTACTACAATATCATTCCCATACTCAGGCTTGTGCTGATGATAGTTAACCTCCTTTGGCCCTCTGTTTTTCTCCTTATCATAACTCTCTCCATCCTTTGAGACTCACCTGATTATTCTAGTCTTCATTGATGTTTTCTTGCAATAGTTCTTGTATAAACCCAAGAATTCATCATTTGGTTACAATTTCAAGTATGTATTCTATACCTAGATTATGAGTTCTTTGATGGTAAGGAGGAGGTGGGACAGTAATATGGTTTATCATTTATACTTCTTTTTTTGCTTTTTTTTTGGAGGGCAGTTGGGGTTAAGTGACTTGCCCAAGGTCTCATGGCTAGTTTGTGTGTCAAGTGTCTGAGGCCGGATTTGAACTCAGGTCCTCCTGACTCCAGGGCTGGTGCTGTATTAACTGTGCCACCTAGCCACCCTATCCTTTATTCTTTAAGAGGACCATGACATCAGAAAGTGATGCCACAAATTGCAAGTGAATTGGATTTCAGTGAGGGAGGGCTGTGCAAAGTCACAGTTTCTTCTCTGGAGCCTTCTGGGTCCAGCAGTCAGATATAGTGCAGGATAACTAGAGGTGGGCAAAGTTGCTTGGGAGACCTTGGTCTTTTTAAGCTAAGTAGTGGAAAGATGATGAGTGCTGGAATCAGGAGCCCAGGACTAAAATCTCACCTAACCTATTGAGCAGGACCCTTATCCTCCTTGGGCTTCAGTTTCTTCTCTGTAAAACAGAAAGTGGCTTGGAATATGTTATTTCTGAGTTTTCTTCCAGTTCTAGATCTATTATCATAACTACTGTGATTCTTTTTGGTTTTGTATCTCCATTGTCTACTAGAGTTCCTATCATCTAACAGCCACATAAGAAAAAACTTTCTAAATAAGTGAATGAATGGCTTCACATTCCTCATAGAGCAGTGGTTCTCAACCTTCCTAATGCTGTGACCCTTTAATACTTGTATGTGGGTGTATCTGCATGTGGGCGGACCTGCCTGGAGACAGATAGAGGAGCGGTGTCTCAATTCCTCAGACCATTGGAAATATGTGTTTTCTGATTTTCTTAGGAAACCCCTATGACCTCTGTGAAAGGGTTGTTCAACTCCCAAAGGGATTGTGACCCACACATTGAGAACCGTTGTCACAGAACCTAGCATAGTATCCAGCATATACTATAGCATGTCTAAATATGGATTGTCAACTTAACCCTAGGTGGATGCAAACCAGAGAAGGAAGCAGATACAGGTGGACCTATGTGATCACAGGTTATTAAGTCCAATGTGATTTGTCAGGGAACTGACATTATGAGTCAAGTCTGTTGGTCCCAGTGCCTACCTGGTTTCTTTTTGTAATCACCTAGAACCATGCCCTTCTTGATCTCCCAAGTTCTTAATGCTTCCTCGTTAACAATATTACTTAGTAGATGTTTTGTGTCTTCTGTATGTGAGTTCTTTCCTATCTAATAAAACATAAGCTTCTTAAACAGGCAGCTAGATGGTGCCATACTGCACTGTATTCAGGAAAACCTCAGTTCAAATCCATCCTCATACACTTATTAGCTGTGTGACCCTGGGCAAGGCACTTAACCTTTTTCTGCCTCTGTTTCCTCAAGTATGAAATGGGAACCATGCTAGCATTTATCTCACAGGGTTGTTAAAAAGATCAAGAGAGATGACATTTGTAAAGGACTTAGCATGGTGCCTGGCACTTAATAAATGTTTGCTCTTTTCCCTCTCCCCTATATTTTAGTATTTCTATCCCTTGGATTTGGCATTGTGCTTGACATATAGGAGATGACTGATAAATGTTTACTGAATGAATGAGTAATGGTCAGGCTAGGGTACACTAAGTATACATGAACCACACAATTAAGTCATTAAAAAGAAGTCTGAATAACCTGAAGAGGCTAGGAATAAAGGAGGGTAAGGCATCACAGGAACTTATTAAAATAGATGAAATATTAGTAACTCTTCTTAATGCAGGGTTTTGAATAAAGAGTTAGATGTCAATATGTGCTTCAGAAATACACACACATGCAAATACAAAAAGCTTACCCTATTTTCTATCAGTCTCAATATCATTCAAAATGCCACACCCAAGTACCACATGTAGAGCCTAAAGAATCCCTGGAGACTGATTCCATAAAACCAGAAAATATAGATCTGTCACCACATACTGTCTAATTTTTCTCTCTTATGTTTCATTCTATTTAAAGGGAAATTGTCCCTCTCTGCCCTAGCCTGGCACTGTGAAAGAATAATACAGGAAACTTTCATTCAGACAATAAAACCCTAAAAATATCAGAAATTATAGGCAGTATAAAAACGAATGCACAAGAGTCCAGCTGGTCATATTATTTATCTTCCCATCATGAAAGTGGAAAAATGATTCTTGTCACACATTAGGAAAATGATCACACTAATTTCTGGTTGTAAAATCAGTGGGAAACTCATTCTTTGATTATGAAGTAGCCCAAGGTCTTTCCAATTAGCCAAATGTATTTTAACCACAATAATAGCTACTTTGAATATGTATGTATTTGTGTGTGTCTGTGTGTCTGTGTGTGTGTGTGTAAGAGAGGGAGAGAGAGAGAGAGAGAGAGAGAGAGAGAGAGATGGAGACAGAGATGGAGACGGTGGGAGTAAAGGCACTGGATATAGTGTTGTGTTCACATAACTGTCCAGCTACCTAAGACAGTCAAAAGGATAGCACAGTGATGGAAACTATTCTCTTACCTCTGCCAAATAAAACTGGTATATAGCAAGGCCTTGAAAAGTCAGTTCACTGAAACAACCTTGTGGTTAAAGCCATTCTTCTTCTAGTGCTGAGATGCAGCTTTCCTGAAATCCTCAATTTTTCCGAGTAACCTGTTCACAGAAATAACTGTTGCCAAATTCTCAGGCAGTCACAGCCATTCAAAATGAACTCAGAGGAAGCCTAATTTAGGAAACAATACCTAAGATTTATACAGTGCCTTGGTTTAGAGCAGTTCAAATCATCTAACATATTACCTCATTCATCATAATATTTTTTATTAGAAAAAAAAGTTCTAGGGCAGCATATGAATACAGAAACATCCTTCCAAACAAATGAAGTAAGTACATACGTTCCAGCTTTCCCAGATTCTTGCTTTGATATATTTCCAGCAATTTTGTCTTAAAAATCAAGTTTCAATAGCACAATGTCAAAGAAGTGAACAGTCCTCTTCTTCACTTCTTTACAGATCTCATTTCTCTTCTTTTATTCCTGAATTCTATTTGTCAGCTGAACATTTTTTTTGGCTAAAGTTAATGTTTTTAAGAAGGAAAAATCAAAACCATATTTCCAGCTCTAGCTATCTAGAAAGCCTTTACTTTCTAGAATATTGATGTCTGTCAACTTCTCCTGTGCTCAGCTTTTGAGATCTATTTTTTCCTTATACTTCTAGTCTTTTGATAGCCAAGATTTCAAAATTCTCTCAAGTTGTTTCCTTACTTTCTTCTTATTGGCTGTTCTAGACATCTTTGCCTGTCTTTAGTTTTGCATGTGGTTCTCTAGCTTCTGAAACATCACATGTTAACACCTCATCTGTCAAACATTAGTGTGGAATGAAGTATTCCTCACAAGTAAAATTTCGAGGTAGCAGTTTCAGGAACCAAAACTCATATACTTTTAAATGCTTTGATGGAACTTGTTCTAAAAGTATATTATGTGCTTATAAACCTTTTCAAGCTGACTGTACTCAACATAATTTAACCATTGCCTAATAACTATGAGTCATTATGAACATTAGTTACTCTTTGTACGTTAATGCAGTGATCCTTTCTGGGCTATTTAAGTATACGTATTGTTTGCCCCTTAACCAAGTGGACCAAAAATGATGTGTACTTAGTATTTAATTATAGGGTTATTTTTTTCCTTTCTCCTCCTTGTTGTTAAGCCATCAGCTTTAACTTTTCACCAATGTCTCTTACTGTTAGCTACTGATAGCTTCTAACTCATTACTTAAATATGTTATGTGCTAGAAAAATCAGATAAATAATTCTCCTAGAACAGTGTGTAAAAGAGAATATAGCCACACTAGAATTAGTGGGATCCCTTCCTAAGGAGCAACATGTAGTTTTTGTGTAAAGGCTTTATGACAGCTCCTTCCCTATTCAGAGACCATTTTTTTTTCCTGTGAAATCTGGAGTCTATAGATATATATTCTGATGGTTGAGGCTTTTAGAAGTCTGAGCAGTGGATAAATGTATTCTCCATGAAGAGTAGTTTTTCACATTGAACAAACAACACTATACACTCTTAGCCTTCCCTGAATATTAGGTTAATTGATTTTGGTTCATATTAAATTTGCTTCTCCAATTCCTCAAGTTTCTCTGCTTTTCCATGATATTCAGGAAATCTCCTTCAAATAGGAGTTCTTAAGTTTTATTTTGGTTTTTCGTTTTGGGGTTTTTTTGTATAGCATAGATTCCTTTGAAAGTCTGGTGAAGCCTATGAACACCTTCTCAGAATAATGTTTTTTTTAATTCATAAGATAAAATACATGATTATAAAAGAAACCATTTATATAGAAATGTAGTTGTCAAAATATTTTAAGAGAAAAAAAGCAAGTCCGATGACCCTAGACTAAGAACCCCTGTCTTACCTATATGTACTTATAGTTCAGGAGTCTAATCATCTCTGCACCCTCAAAGATAGATTCAAATTGTGAGGGATTTTAATGGTAAAGTACTATCTTTCCCTCTCACCCAGTTAGAAAATATGGGAACTTTTGAAGTTAATTCAGGGCAAAGTATTCAAGTGTAACCAGGATGAGGGAGTTGAAACTTTCAACACAGACGTATTTGATATGACCCGAAAAATTCTCCTGCTAGCACATGCTAATTGCTAACTCTTGCCCACCTAAGCATAACCCAGTTTGAGTTGTCCCAGGTAATTCTCTCCTGGCCTTGTGGTCTATTCTGTCCCAGTACATCTCTTCTTCCTCATGCTCATAAACCCTATCAGAGATCTCCATTGCTCTTCTATTTGCTTGGCATGAAAAAAAAAATTAATGCTCAGTCTTACCAAGAGGAAATAAGAGAAAGCTTTCTGGAAGCCATATAATGGGTGGGGGGAGGAAATTAATAAAAACAACAAAACCCCAACAAATAACAAAAACAAAAACAACAAATGAATCATTTCCCTGCCCTACATATGCAGAAAAGGAGAGTAGTAGTCCTGTCCTGAATTCTAAGGATCTGTCAGGTACATTTCCATTATTCATTTGGTTAATATTTTATTTGTTGGCCATTTGTTATCATTTTTCAGATCCCAGCCTTAAGTACGTATCTCTTCAGTCTTATCTCTTCAGAATATGTACTTTACCATCATTCCAAGGAAGAAAAAGGAAACTGAAAATCTTTTCACATTTCAACCCTGACCTACTTGTCTTTATTAAAATAAGAAAAAAGGCTTCACTTCAGAAGAGAATTTTAGGTTTAAAGCAGGATCTTTGTTTTTATTAAATTGTTGGAGATAAAAAAGGCAGTATCTGTGCCATTACGTTGGGCCCTCACTACTTGTTACACATGGTCACAACTGTTTAGGGGATAATCTTGCTTGTCTCAGGTTTCTAGTTTCTGGTTTTTCTAGAAACCACCAGAAACACAAACCACAGCAGAGGCTCCTCCATACTACTGAAAGAAAAAGTAAGAAAGAAAAACTTCTTTCCCCAACTACCAGACCAAGGCAAGTTTAAATTTCTGAAATTTCTTGTAATGAAAAAGGTACAGATGGTGCAAAGAGGCTACCCAATTCTCTTTCCCACTGTACAACCAGATCCATATCTACATACAAAGACCACTAGTATTTAAAAAAAAGACAAGGAATATTATATTTGTTCAACTATATCAGGAACTACAAGCCTCTGAACATAGAAACACCCTGAAGTCAATCAACAAATATTTATTAAGCATTTATTATGTGCAGCTAAGCACTATTCTAAGCTCTTGAGATACAAAGAAAGGAGGAAAAAATGTTTTCTAGAAGTTGCTAAGTGGAAACCACATAAGAGATATATGAACCTGGAGACATCAAGAAAGAGGTGAAATTCGAGTTGACACTTGAAGGAATCAAGGTAAACTACGAGGCTGAGATGAGGTAGCAGAACTATCCATAGGGAACAGGTAGGCAAATAGAATGGAGATGGCAGACAGAGTATTTGTTCCAGGAACACCAGCAGTCCAGTGTAGGTGAGTAATGTATAGTACGTAAAGGGGAGTAAAGTATAAGGAAAATAATTTTTTTTAATATTACAAAGATGCATCTCTTACTAATCTCATGACATATTCTTCATAGACAAATCTATAATTTTTTTTTATATTCAAAGATGGGCAGCTCCAAAGTATAACCTTGTGACCCCCTGAGAAGAAACCCTTCAGTCAAGGGCATTTACCTAATACAATACAAAGGGAAAGACACAGATATTTTCCCATATAGCCACATTGATTGTCTCCTTATTCTGTGCATACTATATGATAAGAGGGTAGTTTAAACAACATCAGGAACAAACTCCTTTCCATTTTTTTAAAATGGTGGCTAAGATAGTCTAATTATGGGAGAATGGTTAGTGCACTCCTTGGGAGTTACTGACCACAGCTGTTACCTTCCATCTCCATAGTTCAGCTGTACTACCTTTCTTGCTGTGCTAACAAAATACTTCTCAGAAGTCACATTCCCAGACTCCCTAAACTTCAGGTCAACTTCATTGTGAAACACTGACAAGAATAAAGAATTTATTTGAACTCAATCAAAAGATGTCATGGTAACACATTCTTTCCCCCTTTATTCCTTCAAGTTCTTGAATCTCTTGTGTTCTTCTCCCTTTCCATTTTTTGAATAGGGAATGTTTGGAAGTTTAACTGAATTTTAGGTTAAGGTATTTGAAATGGGAAGAGGTAGAGAGAACTAAAGGATAATTTCTCCTTGGTATCCAACAAAACTAGCTCAGTTCATATCCCTCTTTTATCCTGTCAAACAATACAGTTGGGTACTATTATTTATAATAGTCATCATTACAGTGATATGGAACTGTGAAAGTACATATTCAGGATTAGTTGTTACACACATATGTACATATGTACATATACATATACATGTATATACATATATATGCATATGAGGTAAATTTGCATTCTGCTCAACAAAGACCTGTTTCTCTGGACCATATGCTGAACAGTAGAAAACATTCCTTTCATCAGGATCCTTCTTTCTCATGTAATTGTTTTCCAGGGGTTTGACCTTTATTAAAAATAGACAAAAACCTCAAATTAAAAATGTCTGATGATGATGACTTCATTCCAGGACTACTCCCTTCCCTTTTTCAGTAGTTTCATGTTTTTTCTCACCTTCGTCTAGTCCTATTCATTATTTTTGTTGACATTATTCCTCCATAACTATGATAATGGACTATTCTTTAGAATTTTTTTTGGGGGGAGGGCTATTTCTGTTTCTTGGTTTTGCTCTAAAGGTGGCAGTGATGAGTGGATAATCTATTTTTCCTTTCTTTATGTCCCAGTCACTTCACATTTTCTTTTATTGACATCAGATTCTCATTTTGCCATGTCCTCCTTGGTAACCATGAGTGTAATAAACATTTATGTTACATTTTGTATCTGAGGGAAGGCTTTCTTCTCTTTATTATTTATGTACTCTATTGAGCTTAACAACAACCCCAATTTTTTTCAAGAGTTAATTAGAACCTTTTACATAGATCTCCCCCTTCGCTTTCTAATGCCTTTTTTCTGGAGAAAAAAATTTCCTCACCCTTCTTGCAAACAGCTGGCTATGTCATTAGAATTACACTATTGACTGAGAGGTTATTGTTTGAAAAAATTTTTTTTTTCAAAAATCAAGAAAAAGGTTTTGATTACAAAGAACAAAATGCCAGATTAAAGACAGCTAACAAGCAATTATTAAGCACTAACTATGTGTCAAGTACCATACTAAGCACTATTGGTACAAGGAAAGGCAAACACATTTATCCTGGCCCTCAAGAAACTCATGTTCTAATTAAGAAGACAACACGAAAATAACTAGGTGTATACAAGATATAAACAGACTGAATGTAAGGTACTCACAGATGGAAAGCAATAACAGGGAGGAAGATTGAGAAAGACTTCGTGACTTTTGGAGGGGAAAAAAAGAAGGGGTGAGAAAAAAGGATGCACTGGGATAAGGGGAGGGAAAGAATGGGAAAAATTGTCTTACATAAAAGAGGCATTCAAGCAAGAGTTATTCCAGTGGAAGGGAAAATAGGGCGGGTACAACACTTGGACCTTATTCTCATCAGAATTAGTTGAGATAGAGAATAACAGGAACACTCAATTGGGCATAGAAATATCTTAATGCAGAAATAGGAGGGAAAGGAAATAAAACAAAGTGTGTGGGGGTGTTGAAAGAAGGGAGCACAGGTAAAGGAAGGAAGTAGTTAGAAGCAAAACAAACTTTTGAGGAGGAATAGGAGAGACAGACAGACAGAGACAGGGAGAGACAGACACAGGGAAATACACAGATAGTAACCATAACTGTGAATGCAAATGGGATGAACTCATTCATAAAATGGAAGCTATTTCACATTTAGAACAAATTTAAAATCTCCAATTAAATAAATTGAAAATTCTGAAAATCAAAGGAGATATTTTAATTTTTTTTTCTTTTTGCTTTTTGGAGGG
>JAQQSW010016213.1:0-11724 GCA_028646575.1 Pseudocheirus occidentalis | reverse complement strand
CCACAGCCTGTATTGAATTGATTGTCCTTCCAGTGGGGTTGGGTGACAAGGGAGGAATTAAAAGAATCTAGAATTTAAAGCTCTGCAATACCTGCAACTAGGAATTAAGATATACAGGGGCTGGGGTTGGGAGACCCTCCCTGCCCTACCAGAAAGTAAGAGGGCAGACCAGGGGAGGGGCTCTACAGTGGGATTGTTATTTTGGGGCTGGGGTAGGGGAAAGACGGGGAGAAAATTTGTAATTCAAAAATCTCATGAAAATGAATGATGTAAACAAGAAAACAAATAAAAAAATTTATTACAAAAAAACGAAAAGATATGGGGGCAAACTATGATGTTAATAAAAATATATCAATAATTTTTAAAAAGGTATAATGGAAAAAAAACACTAGTCTTGGACCTCAGAATACCAGCTGTGATACTTATTAGGTATTAGACCTTGGGTAATCACTGAAGTTTTCTCTGTCTTATTTTCTTTATCTATTATGGGGGAAATATTTTCTAAACCTGAAAAGCGATGTAAATGAGAACTATTACCATTATAAGACAACTCCTATTAGGACTTATAGAAGCAGTTCCCCCAAGACTGGCCTTCTCAGCCTTGGGGTAGGGGGGGTAAATTCTGTTGTCATTCATCTCTTGCCTTTTCTAGATCATTTTCATGTTGTTATTATATTGATGTCTTCTTAAAATGCTGGGTGAGTGAATTAAGATCATTGATTGAGAGTTAAAAGGGACTTCAGAGGTCAACTAAAGTTTTGGATATTGATTATGGATGACGTATATAGTTAGAGTGTTGAGGTTAGAATCAGGAAGACCTGAGTTCAAATTCTGCCTTGACCACTTACTAATTGTATGAACTTGGGCAAGTCATTTAACTACTCAGCCTCAGTTTCCCCAATATGTAAAATGAAGATAATAATAGCACCTTCCTCCTTGGGTGTGAGAATTAAATTAATTAGTAATTATTATTAATTAAAAATTAAATTATTATTAATTAATTTAATTAAATTATTGTGAGAATTAAATGCAATACCTTAAAGCACTGTATAGATACTAGGTATTTCTATTATTATTCTTTCATTATTACTTATCACCACACCTCAGCCTATCTTCATGGGATAGGCTAATATTTTATGAGCCCCAAATTGATCACCATGGGGAACCAGGTAATAAAGTCTATATGGAAGAATAATACTAATGTCTTTTCTCTGCTGGTCATCCCTAATTTGTCAATATACTTTTACACATTTCTCTCTTTTTTGCACATTTTTTTTTCCTTGAGAAGAGACATTGTCAGCACTTTGTACAGTGCCTGGCACTTGGTGGCTGTTTAATAAATTCTGGTTGACTGCCTGGCTGAGTAGACCAGAGGATCAGGAGCTAGGAGATCCAGGTTTCACGCTTGACCCTCCCACCATCTTGCTGACCACTCACAAAGACTGAAGAAGCTGCTCAGTCTCCCCCAGCATCAATCTTTCAGTCCATGAAATGGAACTGATCCTATTTCCCTTAGCTTAGTTTAGAGAAACAAAATAATGCATGTGTAATGCAAGGTAATGCAAATGTATTGAAGTTTTCTGGGAAAACGATGCATCCCTCCAGCTGCAGGCAGTTGGGGCTTTTCAGTTCCCATTTTTCGTGTATTTTCTTCCTTCATTAGAAGGTAAACTTTTTAAGGGGAGGAACTATGTAGTCATACTTTCATCCCCCAAATTTAGCACAGTGTCTAGCACATACTGGGCAGCTAGGTGGTGCCATAGTGCATAGAGTCTGGAGTCAGGCTGACCCGTCGTCCTGAGTTCAAATGTAGCCTCAGACACTAGCTATGTGACCATGGACAAGTCACTTAACCCTGCCTCAGTTTCCTCATCTGTAAAATGAGCTGGAGAAGGAAATGGCAAGCCGCTCTAGGGTCTTTGCCACGAAAATCCCAAATGTGGTCATAAAGCGTCAAGACATGACTAAAATGGTCAAACAACAACTAGGACGTATTGAGTACTTGATGTATGTTCATCGACAGTTTACGGAGGGGATGTACTATAAGAAGCATCCCTCTGAAATTGAATTTTCCTGGCCTATACACAATCTGGCACTATTTGTTTTAAATACTCGCATAATTTCAGAAGGATAAAGGTAGATGTTTATACATAGAACTTCCTTCCCTTTACCTTAGAGTAGAAGACTGATAATTAAGAGCCAGAAGGGAAGATAGAGTCAGATAGAATGTTAGCTCTCTGAGGGGAGGATTAGTTTTTCATTTTTATCCTTCCCCCTGTCTCTCACTGCCTACCCCAGTGCTTTGCATTTAGGGAACACTTAATACATATTTATTAATTTAAATCTCTTAGCTTTGGGCAGCTAGGTGGCATAGTGAATAGAATACCAGGCTTGGAGTCAGGAAGACCTGAGTTCAGATTTGACCTCAGAAACTTACTGTGTGACCCTGGACAAGTCACTTAACCCTGTTTGCCTCAGTTTTCTAATCTGTACAATAAACTAGAAAAGGGAAATGGCAAATCACTCCAGTATCTTTACCAAGAAAACCCCCTGAAGGGGTCAGGAATAGTTGGGTATGAGAGAAAAAAATGGATGAGTAAAAACAGAACAATGACATCCTTTAACTTTACAGCTGAGGACAATTGAGGCCTAGAGTCTAAGTACCTTGCCTAAAGTCACACATTTAGTAAATTGGAGTGGTAGGTTTTGAATGCATATCTCTTCACTCCAAATCCAGTGTTTATCTCACTATAGGACACTTCAAATTTCCAATGACAGCAAACCCTGAAGGTTTTGTTTTAGGTATTAACAGAACTTACACAAGTCTAGAATTTTTAATGCAGCTGTGAATCAGAGATGTCTGAAGTAGGCAGCTGCTTTTATCATTCACAATCAGAGGCTCTAGATATACTTGCTCCTACTTGGTGCAAAAATGAGGAATGGTATGCATCTTAATGGAACTTCTCCATTAAAAGATTTTGGAAATAATATATGAAATTAATGATTTGCAAGAATAGTTTTAAACACTTGAAAACACGGCTAACCTGTAGACCTTCCATGTACCACAAAGAAATTCATTCTCTGGTTAAAAATGAATCCCAAAATTGGTTTTGATTTTTGTTTAAAATTCAAATGTCTGATGTTCCCAAATTGAACAAATGATATTTAAAAAAATATCAGCCTCCAACATCTGCAGATTATGATTTGCATTTTGAAATTGGCTGCTTGAATTGAACAAGGATGAACACTGTCAGTCTTCTTTCATTCACTCGGTTATTTAATGAAATGCTAGAGGTCAACTCTTTGTCCTTAAATTAGTTACTCTAAAAATCTTTTTGTACTTTTCAGCTTGTTATGATGTCTTCCAAGCAGAAGAAAAGGTTGCCATTAATTATGCCTTTGTTGAATATGGATATCTATTCATAGTTAGTTGAACAGTTTCAAACAAAATTAGCATCGAGCAACTCTCAGACCAGCTTTAGGTTGGTTATCAAGAATTTTTTTTTTTTTTGCTAAGAGAATGCTCTTTGGCAAGTGTGTATTATCTAATATATTCAGCTTTCAGTTGCTAATTTTTTTCCCGATGAAGATGGGCTTAATTGAGGTTGTGCTTTTAAGTTTGTAGAGCTCTTCAGCATCTCATACAAAAGCATCTAGAGGCCTTTCATTTGTCTTGAGTACGTTTTAGATGTACAAATATTATTTACTTTAAACTCCAAATCAAAAGGTGCACTATAAGTGTTTTAAATGAAACATTATTCAGGACTGAAACATATAAATATATATATATATATATATATATACACACACACACATATATATATATATTTACACATACATACATAATACATATATATATATATATATTCAAAGCAGGACTTTTCCCCCATTATCTCTTAATTTATGTGAAGGGAGCTCTGTTAACAAATTTTAGGATAAATATTGTAGGAGCAGTTTAACAGCTCATCTCAAACTGGCACTTAATAAGGGAATTCATTTCCAGGCCTTCGAAAGGCGAGTCTCATATGCCTATCTTACAGCTGAGCTAGGAAGATAGTTTCATGTTTTAGCCTCAGCTAAATGTCTTGGTGAGTAAAGCAAGGTAAGATGTATTGCCTCATTCTTTAGAATGTTAGGAATATGATAACATAATGAAATTCATCAGCAAAATGGATATGGTGTTTTTATAAATAGGAGTGTTTGCTCTGGAGATTATTAGGTCTACAATACTGCCTGGAAAACTAGGAAATTCAAGTTTGGGTTCAGACCTAAGGATCCTAGCTTTAGTATTGGGTGTTCCTTCTGATTCATAAGCATACTGGTCAAGGAACACCAACAACAAGAAGCATACTGGTGTGAAGAACTTGGACCTGGGGATGTAGCTAGGGGGAGGAGGAAAAAGCCCCTTTGTTAGTACATTGAGAATAACAGTATCAGAGGCATCACGAAAGAAAAACAAATTGCTAGACTAACAGATCAATCAGAAGGAAAAAGAAATTGTGAAAGCAACTGAAAAGAAGAGTAGTATTTCCTATTTGTAAAAACACAAAGGAATCGAATGTTTTCTTTTTCCAACAAGGATGAATTTATTTTACAATTTTGATTCTCTTTTCTTTCTATTACCCCCTTCCATTCTCTTTTCAGCATCCTCAGATGGAGTCTTCTGTTTTCAGCATTCCTAGGGATGAGATGGTAACCTTATGGAGCTTATAGGAGTAATATACGTTTTTCATTTTAAATGGAAGCTTCAAATAACATTGTAAAGTAAGGATTTGAGGTCTCTCTGATTATCATGGTATCTCTTTGAGCAAAACCTCTGAGAAATGTGAGAGGCGACTCTTTGGAATGAGAATGAAAATTCCTTAGCCGCCTATAATTATTTATTAAAATGGGTTAAAGGGGTGGGGGGAAAATCACTGTCTGGGATAGGGATAGCATGGTAACAGTACATAGAATGTGTAGGGGGAGGAGGGAGATTAACATCATGGTCAAGAAAATGTTGGCTATACATGTTCCTGAAATCTGACATTTACATTGTTTCCATGTAAATATTAAAACAAATAATACATACATATGCATATATATGCATATTATGTATATGTATACACCTATGAACACACAGACATTTGTTGCATTTAGCAGCTTGAGTCCTACTAATAAAAATGTAGATGACAAAAATTATTTATAAATAGGATAAAGCAGAATGAATGATTTTTTTGTTTGGGGGGTTTGGGGGGGAGGAGAAGATGAAGCTGGCAGACCTTGTTTAGATGGCTCTAATTCAGCTACTTAAGTCCAAATTGGAAAGGCGATGTCTAACACAATTGCTTCTGTGTTTAGTGGAGACGGATCTTACCGCCTCCTTTAGTGGTTTGAAGAATTTTATAAACTTAGCATACCATCGAACCATCTTTGGGGTCAACTTCCCACTTGTGCCTTTAGCTCTTGAGCTCGTACTTTTATGGCGCCTTCCAATATATAGGATTTATCTTCAGTTCTAAGAAGAGCTTTTAAACTTAATCCTGCACTGGAGTACTAATTTGATTCCTCAGCCTTAAAACAGGACTTGTGATTCACTTCCTACCAGATGCAATAGATTTGTTTGGTCTGCCCTCTCAATAAATGTAGGTTTTCTGTTGATTTTTGGGGGGGGGGGCTGAGAGGGTAGAATGTGTGTGTCTCTGGGTGTGTTGGGGGGGTGGATCTCAGTTACAAAAATGTGACATTATTAAAGTATCGGAAAGCCTTTCTTTTCCTCAAGTCCAGAAATAAGATTACTCTAAGGACAATAATCACCTTGAAATGATATCTATAATCAATTTCCTTAAAGCATTTCAAAGCCCATTACAGTAAAAATAAAAGTACAGTCTCTGAAAATGAGAGATTTTCAGATAAAACAAATACACTGTAGCCTGATTTCCGGTTTCCTTATTTTGGCTTATCACAGAATATTTGAGTTATATAATATGCTATAAGAAGTATTAGAAAAAAATCACTTTAAAAATGTGGATTCTGTCACCATATGTTACCATGATTATATTATGGGTGGGAGATTTCCATTCTAAAAAATATCATTAAAATTATTCATTTTATTGTTGTATTTGGAAAGGATTTGTGGAAAGGGGTAAAAAAGGGTACATAGTGACAGGTTGTTTAACCTAGTATAAAGGGATTCTCCCCCCTTTCCCATCTACACAGTAAATGTAGAAGTAATATTTTAGGAATAAAGCATCCTGGAATTCTATTCAATCATTCAGACATTTTTAAGTTTTCTATTATGATTGACACATGTATAACGAAAATAAGATCAAAAGGTTGAAGGTAGTATTGGTAAACCTGTATTTTTATTTCTTTAAGTACTACAAATTCTGAAAAGATAATATCAAGTGAAAAACTAAATTTTAGCGAACACTTCTGCTTAAATCTGCCAAAAAGAACTCTCTCTCTCTCTCTCTCTCTCTCTCTCTCTCTCTCTCTCTCTCTCTCTCTCTCTCTCTGTCTCTTTCTCTCTTTCTCTCTTTCTGTCACTTTCCTCCCTGTTCATATCTGAAGGAATGTTCTGCATTTGTGAGTGGCCTTGGTTTTTCTGAAACATATATCATCCCGTCAGTCTATAACATTATTAGTGAAAATATGTTTATGGCTGAATAGAAAGAAAAGAGATGCCCCATGTCATAATTTGGGAAATGGAGGGTACTTATAAAAATATACAGCTGGAAATATTGTCATTCTCAGGGTTTTTTTCTTTGGCAGCTTATTGCCTTAGGAACAATTTTCATTAACTTTACTAACATTGTACTTCTGTTTATCTGTCTACTACCATCTTAACAAAGTAAATCATTGCAGTGCTTCCAGTGTCTCTCCCCACCGTTGCTCTCCACTCCCACCCTCCCAACCCCAACACTTGTTATACCATAAATAGGGGAACATTCTGTAATAGTATAATGGTATAAATTGAATTTTTCCCAGAATGATTTAGGGATGCCCAGAATCCATTTTTTAGTTTGTTGTTTAGACTCAAGCAGGCATAAAATCTCGACCATCTATTTATCATGTAGTTATTTTAATGTAAACATTTGTCCATTTAGATGAAGTGTTTTCATTATTAAGCTAATTTCCACATGTTTCAGATAGACTGATGAGTTCGAAGCTGAGCACTTGCTGATGAGAAACCAAATTCTGTCCCAGCTCAGCCTGCTGTCAGATATGTCTTCATTAGTTTTTGTCATTCACCGCTGGCAAATGCTGTCTAAATGAGATGACGATCAGGCCCGCCTTGATAACTTGCCTTATCTCATTAGTTTCCACATCAAAGTTAATCAGCAATGTGAATTGTAATTGCTAGAAGAGACAATGCAATAGATCACTGGGCGCTTTTTTTCTCTATGGCATCTTGAAACATCAGCAGGCTGGTGCGAGGAGATAGGCTCGGAGAGAAATGATGTGGAAGGCATAATAAGCAAGCTGCTCAGAATTAATGAGCTTACCCAATAAGAAAAGAATAGCCAATCAATGGGAGTTGGGCAAATATAATTTAGAAATAATTGCTTGATTGGTTGCCTATAGTGGACTGATTTGGCCACACACAAGGATTAAGAATTAAGATGTCAAGGCAAAAAACCATTTGGCAACTGGGGGCATGTAATTTTTTGTTTCCTTTCCTTTATGCCTGAAAGAGATAGGTGTTTGATAGGTTATTCCCCCAGAATGAAAACATGAGATAGACACACACTCTTTCTGTTTCTATTTCCTTTACAATGCAGCCTCATTCACTGTGATACTTCAGGACTGGGAGGCAGAAAGAGATGGATTAAAAACCAAAATGAAGTTTCCATTAACAGGCATCATTCCCAGAGGTCACGTAAGTTGTACGAGGACATCCACGAGGTGTTTGTATTTGGAAGGAGTTGCCGAAATATTTGGAGGGATGCTTAAGCGACAGTTACAAAATACGACAACTGTTTGCTCTGAGCCTGAAGAGTTCTTACATTCTCCATGCTTCTGAGGCCCCCTTCCCCACAGCTATTCCCCAATTAGTAAAGAAGCCTTTCTCTATTCTTCTATCTAAACTATTGGGAAGGCTCAGCCAGAAGGTAAATTTGCTTTGATCTACATTACACCTAATTGAGTCACCAGCAATGTCTCTATCCCAACATCCAGAAATGTGAAAATGTTAGATTATTTCACTGGGGATTAAACCTAATTTTCGCGTGTTCTGCATTAACCTATTAGGCTGACTCATCTGCATTGCTAATGTGGCTCAGGCAGCTGTCACTGCTAAAGAAAAACATGATCACGCAATCCTTGAATGAATGATTCCAGCTCTGATTAGTGCTAGTGAAGTTAGCTGAGCCCTAGTGATAAGGAAGGAAAATTCCCAGGTTGCCAATAGCTTTGAAAATTATCAGACTGTGGGCAAAAATGTACCTCATGACTCACAGGCTTCAGTCCAAATGCAGAGTTGAGTGACATTATTTAAGACTGTTGAAGGCCATCTATGGAGGCTAACTCAAATTGTCACTTGCATAAATGCTGGTGTTTATTTTAAGGGACTAATATAATGGATGCAGATTTAAATGCTAATATAAACCAGCCAGACACATAAAATTGTGGGGCTTTAACTTTTGTGTCTTTTATTAACACATATTACACTGTAATGTTTTTTAGATGAATTGGAGAAATCAGAAGGATGCCTGCCACACTGAGCATTTGATAAGCATGACTTTTCAAGACTTCAGGTTTCTCGAAGATGCTCAGATCATGTTTGCACTTTTGCTCATCTTTTGTCAGGTCTCAAAAATAAAATGAAATAAAATAAAATCCAGGGATGGGAGAGAAATACAGCAGCCATTGGCTAAAACCCTGTTTTTCTGTATTTAATTGCAGTATTTGTGCTCATCCTGGGGCTTTGTTCACATTGAGACAGGCAGTAATCTCAAGCCTTTACTTACTTCTTCCCGACTATCTGATTTAAATAGTGAAAAGGCAACAATAACACATCCCCTTGAGATGTAAAAAATTTGGGAATGAGTTAGGCTGCCCTGCAGTAGAGCTAGGAGCCAATTTAATCCGATTAGTGCCTTCCAACAATGGACCTTCCTCACCCATTGTGGACAGAAGCCTTTACTTTATTTGTTTCTATTAGCCAAGAAGGAGAGTTATCAGAAAAGGGGAATTTTGTCCCATCAGATTGCCCAGACAATCAACAAAAACAAATTGAGAAAATAGTCTAATGTGTCAATATTTATCTTCTGGCCCTAATTGTCTGCAAAGAGGACTTGTGGAGTGTGCAAAGTTTACAGCACAGGCTTTATCTCTTAGCTCTTGATTCTCTCCATTGTAGAGTTATAGTAGCAACTACTCACATGTAATGATGTTTAAGAAGGGTAATAACAGTTGCAGAATAATAGAAGCTTTTTAAAGGGGGAGAAAGCCTGGATTTGCAGACAACTAGAACACATGATTGACATGGTAGAGGGAATAGGAAAAAAAATGGTTTTAAATTGAAATCCATATATCTGTAAGAGTAATTTGGGACCAAGTCACAAATGTATAGGAGAAATAGACCAGAAGAATCTTGTTTGCGTGCATCTTCTTTTAAGATTGTACCCACCCTGTTTGGCAGCCCTTCCTCTCCCTCCACAGCCTCTCATTTCTGCATCCCTTTCTACCCTAGTCCTTGTCGATACTTGAGTCAGGTGATGGAAAGAATCGTCAACAGAAGCTTCCATCATTTCTGAGGTGTCACACATAAGCAACTTATCTGAACTGGGGGAGATTACTGTTAACAGAGCCCCTTTCCCCATGTCCAGCTCAAAGACGACCTCTTGACTACTGCCTTGAGATGAGTTGTAGCTCCCAATTCAGGCTGAGAAGATAGCAATTGGTTCCTAATCTGTTAGAGCCATCCACCCTGTATTGGGCCATAGAAACACAACAGTAATTCTCTGGAGTTCAACCGTTAACTCCAACCTATCATTGAAAGTTAATGTTTTCTCTCCCTGGCTAGATCAGATAGCATTTTAGGAAGCCTATGGTATCACTATACCTATGTGGGAATGTTAACAAACCTATGGGTGATGAATTCATGATCTTATCTTTTAGTAAATTAAATAAGCCTTCCCTGTGAACACCCGAGTTTTTAGAATGCCTGAGCATTTTTTTTAAGCCTCTCTGAGTTACAGACCACTTTTTCTCAGATAATTTTCTTTGCAGAATTTATACCCGTTCTGCTGGCCTCTCCTCCTTTGATTATACCATATGTCGTCATTATGCCACAGAAGGTTTTTTTTTCCTTCTTCCAATGGCTTCTTAGGGAAACATATTTTAATATTTGAGGGTCATCACCAGTCAGAAGAAACAGAATCTCTATGGAGTCTCTAGCGCTAAGTTCCATAGCACAACAGTAGCAGAAATTGAGCACAGCATTAGGCACATTAGAGATGACCAAGAAACCCCTAATGGTGTTCATTCGATTGAGGAGCAAGAATAAAATGACAGTTCTTGCTTCAAGTTCTTGTTAACGTAGGAATCCTTTATTCACAGTGGAAAATACATTTATGCATACATTAAAACTCTCTTCACGGAAACATAACTAAGGAGAAGGAACTCTGGCCCCACAGGAATATCTAGGCATAAACTCCATTGACAAGGGGATGAAGTGTAGTTGAGACTAGTTATCTGGAAGATTTCAATTCCTTGACCAGTCTATTCTTCTTGAGGACTAGTAGGTCATGGTGTGCTAATGGGGTCTAAATATGGGAAAGACTTTAGAATTCACCTAATCCACCTCCCTTATTTTACAGATGAAGAAAGACCCAGAGAGGTTAAGTTATTTGCCAGTGGTCACACAGCTGATAAAGATTAGAGCCAGGATTCAAACTTCAAGGCCAAGGCTCTTTCCATTCTTCCACATTACCTCACCATGAACCTATGAAAGAATTAACCCTTTTGCTTTCATTGTTTTTACTTTTATTTTTGTCATATAATTTAACTGTTGAAGTATCACATACATGGCAAAATGAGCGGAGAATCAGTCTTGAAGTCAAGACATGGGTTCCAGTCTCACCCCTGATATCTCAGCTATATAGTTCTGGACAAGTTATTTAACTTTTGAGTCTTAATTTCCTCACCTATAAAATAAGGAGTTTGATTAAGTGAGACCTGGACTATAAGACTATTCTCTAAGACTATAAGTTGCAAAGAAGGTACCAATCTGTATTGGGGAAAAAGAGTTTCATCATTTAGGTATTACTGATAGCAATGCTAGTTCATTGCATACCTGATCCATTCTTTTCCTTATAAAAATGTAAGTATGAGATGTGGTCAGAGTTTGGGAATCCCTCAAAGAATTCAGGATGAGGAGCAGAAAATTTGAGCCTGGGCAAGGTTGGGCATTTACTGAGTTCAAGGAAAATCAATCATCTCTGCTTAATAAAAGAACTGAAACAACCAAGGCAGAGTAATAATGAAGTCAAGAGAATGAGAATTTAGTTTCATAGTATAGAAGTCTAGAAGTTACTAACCGCTCTTATTCTCCCTCAGCAGGAAGAAACAACAGAGTATTCCAGCTTACTCATTTACCCAACAATCTTTTTGGTGTTCTAGAATTTCTACAAATGGGGACTATGTCACATATTCTTGTTCTCTCTGTCTCTGTCTTTCTCTCCCCCTTTCTTTCTCCCCCCCCTTTCTCTCTCTCCTTCTCTCTCTCTCTCTCTCTTT
>JAQQSW010016212.1:0-11724 GCA_028646575.1 Pseudocheirus occidentalis | reverse complement strand
CCCACTGCTGCCACCGCCCCCGAGAGCCCCCTCCCCCGCCTCCGCCCCGCCCCCGAGCCCTCTCCCCCAGCCCTCCCACTCTTTCTTCCCGGGTTTCTCGGGATTTCCGAGGCGCCTCTGCCCGGGCGGCTTTTCGAGAGCGCGCCCTCCAGCTTTTGGGGGTAAGCTGAGTACACCCCCCAGCTCCTGACCCCACCCACGCACGAGCTTCCACACCCGGGGCACGAGCTCCCGCAGCCCTCGAAGCTACCCCAACCACGCGGCCCCTCCTGCCCGTGGGAAACTTAGCACCCGCGCCAACCCGCGCCAACCCGCCCCCCCCAGCGGAGTGCCCCCCCCACCTCGGCCCCCCTCCTCCTCCTCCTGCTCCCCCCACCATGCGCGGGCCCCGCCCCCTCCTCCGCCGGGTCGCCCCCGCTCTCGCTCACTTACACGCTCCTCGGAGCTCCGGCTCGCCTCAGCCGCGCTGCCCGTGTCCCCGGTCTTCGCCTCGGCCCGACCCGAGCCTCAGCCACCGCCACTGCCGCCGCCGTCACCGCGGGACAGACCCACTGAGAGTCCGGGCGAGGCCCCGCCCCCGCACCGCCCAGCCACGCCCCCAGATCGCCGCTCATGCATATTCATGAAGTGGCCAATCCCGCCCGAAACGCCCCCGGGCGGAGCGCAGCCGCCCAACCTTGCGGGGAGGAGGGCGCGTGGGCTCCGCCTTCCCCGCCATTTTTTATGAATATGTAAACGAGGGGCGCGCCCCGGCACTCGGCCTTCATCCCGCCACTGACGCAACTAGGCCGCAGAAACGGCTCAAGACGGGGCAGGGACCACCGAGGCGACAGGCTAGAGCGTCCCCCGGCTGAGAAAGCCCGAGGAGCCGAGGCTCCGCGGCCCCGAACTCGGAGCGGCACCATAGAGAGGAGCCTTCGCTCCCTTCAGAGCGGCTTCCTGCGGCGGGGGGGGAGGGGGAGGGGCCGAGTCCTCCCGGAGGCGCCAGGGGGCGGGGCAGCCCCTCAGAGGCGGGCCCCTCCCTTGGAGGCGTCAGCACCTTCACTTTACACCGACGGAAACTGAGTCCCCGGCGCCGGCGCAGGGCCGCGAGACTATAAAGAGGCCCAAGCCTGTAATTTGAGAAGCGCAAGTGCCGAGATGCCCATTTTACTGAAACTGCAGCCCCGAGGGGCCCCGCGCTCCAAGCGGCAACTCCTTTCTTCCCTCCGGGCGTTGGAAGGCATCGAAGGGCCCCGAGGTCGCGACGGGCGCACAGTAGGCTCTTTAGGGAAGCCCGAACGTCCACGCTCAGCCCTCCTGGGACGTGGCAGACCCGCACGTTGGGTGCGGAGGAGACTGTGTGCTCTCGGACCCTGCCCGTCCGAGAACAGCGGGGCCCGCCCCCGGAGCTGCTCGCAGGGCATCGGGCAAAGCGTCCGGGCCGTGGCTGCGGGCGGCGCCGCTCCCGCTCCCGGGCGTACGGGAAGCGCCTGGAGGCCGAACTCGGGTCTCCCAGCTTGGCCTGAGCCCCGGTCCTCATTGTACAGTCAAGGAAACGGGGCCCCGGGGACTCCCCCTGGTACGAACGCGGCCTGCACCAGCCCCATCCGTGATGCTCAGCCTGGCCTTACAGATGAAGACACGTACACACTGGCTTCCTTTCTCATTCTAGGCATTTAAAAACGTTCACAAGGGCCCCCAAACACGAGGCCGAGTCCCATGACCAGGTGCCATCTGGGGCCTTGGTAAAGGGACCTCTCAGAAGGAAACTCCTTCTACCAGTAAAGCTCTTCAGACGTGGCCAACGTTACACATCTAGCACCAGAGTCAGTACAGGAGGACACTGCACCCCCCCACCCCCACTATAATGGACCTGTACCATTTGTACACCTCTTTAGGCTCAGGTTACAGGAGGCCACTCAATCCCGATTTAATTATCCCATGCCTCGAGACCAGTGAGGCTCACAGGTGATTATGTATGGAGCCAACAGCTCAAATACAGCCTAGAAAATGGAGCAGGATGGCTGGGGAATCTTTCCTAATCAGATCAGTGGCCACTTCCCAAATCTCAGGTGGTTCATCCTGGGAACAGGGGGTAAAAACAACCACTCAAGAGGGAAAGAAAAGGAATGTACCTGAGGACTGGATTCCCGGCAGTGGTGGACCCACCCAACCAACAGGGACGCAGGCAGCAAACTTGCTGCTTAATCTGAAAAGAGCAGTATCCTAGGCAAGAGGACCACGCCGGTGGAAGAGGTTCATCTGAACATGGCTGCTAAAGTCACTTTGCTTTATTCATTTTTTTTTTTGTGACTTCCACTGACCAGAAATACAAAATAAAAATAGAAACAGGCCCCAGCAAGGGGCTACAAAGCTGCCCCTGTTTGTGGCCCCCACTGCAGCTTCCCATGAGTTGCCAAGGGACAGAGAAGGGATCAGCTGGCAGTACCCTGGAGGAGATCCCGTGTGAAGCTTTTAGGTCCCACATAACCTGTGCTCCAACCACCTTCCCAAATTCAACTGCCATCCCCGTGAAGCAGCACCGAGAGTAAACCCTCCATGCCCAGTCACTCAAGTCCATGAATCAAGGAGGGCCGCACCGCAAGCTGAGTCCAGGGATTACTTCTCAGTTTAGGGGCTGCTGTTAACGGGATGGATGAAAACTGTAGACATGGAGTTGGGAGAGTGAAAGGGTCAGCAGAGAAGATGCTGATGCTGCTTCTACTCCTCATCAGAGCCAGACCCCGATTCTTCTGAGCTGGGAGGTGTGCTGGCCAGTTCTTCCTCCTCTTCAGAATCCTGGGGGAACACAGAGGCAAGGTTCACAAAGCCTGTTGCCCTTTAGCCCCATTTCTTCAAATTCAGCCCTACCGATGGAGAACTCTTATCACACCCCTTTACAAGCCCACACATTCAGTCTTTGCCTCTCACCCATCTCTTGCCCCCAGATAAGGAAGCTTGAACATACATACTGATGCTCCCTCAAATACTGTAATCCTGAATCCACTCAATTCCCATCACCTCCTCTACTTCACCTGAGTCACACAGAGAAAGTCAAATCCTGGAACCCAGAAGTGTTCCACTTCCTCATCCTGCAAGATCCCATCAGTTGGCATGCTTCCTTCCTCACTACCCTAGGCCCCACTAGGAGGGTGGTGCCATGAACTCCAAAATCAAGGAAAGAGTTCAGTCAAACCTGGTTGCACTGTTCTGGAACTTCTTAGGCTTTTTCACCCTGTAAACAACCCCCCCTCCCCCCCCCACTTCAACCTTTAATGTGTTTTTTTTCCCCCATTAAAACACAAGCTCCTTGAGGGCAGGGAAATGTCTTTTTTTGGTATTCTTAGTGAAGTGCCCGGCACATAGTAAGTACATAATAAATATTTAATTACTGACTGACTATCCAATGCTCATCTCTTTCCTGAGTTAATCCCATCACCCAGGGCAGCAAACACATTTCCAGAAGCTCAAACTCAAGAGCATAAAATAGAACTCATCTTTCCCACCCTTCCTCTGCTCCATCAAGGGCACCACCATCCTCTGGTCTCTCCCCACTGCGGCCCACCCTCCACACAGCTGTCACGGTGACTTTTCTGGCTGTTCCCAGCTCAGTGAACTCCAGGATCACATAAAAATTCTTCTGTTTGGTACCAAAAGCCTTCCATGACCTGGCCCTTTCCTACATTTCCAATCTTCTGCCTCTCCTCCCCTCCATGTGCTCTGCTCTGGTAGAAGCTGGCTTACAGGAGCTGCCCTCACTGGCTCTGGGCCTAAGCTGCACCTAGGCCTGGAATTCTGATCCCTGTATCTCTTCATTCCCCTCGCTTTCTTTAACCCAAACCCCACCCTCTGCAGGGGACCTCTGTTTTCCAAAGCTGCTCCTGCCTTCCCTCCTCGGGTCGCCTTCCATCTGCTCTGTACATACTTTGTATGCATCTAGGTACTTATTTCTTGGCCATTTCTCCCATTGGAACATCAGCTTTCAGGAGAGGACCCTCTTTGTAGCCTAGCACTAAGATCAGAGTCAAGGCTGACCAAAGACTTCCTCAGTGGGGAAAGCTCCACCCTGGACACCTCCACTATACCCCTTGTCTGTCCTACCTCACTCCTCCTCCTCTTCTTTTTGCTCTTGTTCTCGCCTGAAGAACTCTCATCACTGGACACAAATTCTCTGCTCTTGAAGCTCTCACTCAGTTGTTTGGATGAAGACTTGGACGAGCCTTTGGAAGGTGTGGATTTTTTCTCTACCTTCACCTTTCCTTTCTTCTTCTTCTTTGATTTATCCCTGTAGATCACATGGCTTAAGGCTGAAAGTCCCTACCATCCCCATCACCCCTGGAAGCAAGTCCTAGGCATCCCTTCACCCCTTTCAAAGTTTGCCAAGACCCAGGAGCACAGAAGACCCTTTCCTAACCCACCCTGTCTACTGATTCCTAATACCTGAGTGTTCCACACAATAGTTTCTCTCCAGCAAACAGCAACACTGCTTGCCACATGTCCCTGAAGATCTTTCTCCCCAACCTATCTCAGCTCTCACCCAGGCTTCTTCAGGGTTAAGATGATAGAGGAAGGGTTAACAATTTTCCTTGAGGACTGACTCTAGATTCATCCTTTGTCCAAACACTCCCTGTCTTCCTGTATTTATGTGTGCCCACGGCCTATTTCCTGTCACCCTCTCCCAGCAGAATCTAAGTACCTTGAGAACAAGGGGTATGTCATTATTTTAATCTTTGGACCCCCAAGGTCCAAAGGTGTGTTATACATAGCAAAGACCTAGGAAGTATGTGCTGGATTTGTATTTGCTAAAACGTGAAGCCCAAAGCTCAATAGGAATCTTCCCCTGCATCAAGGCTATGTCAAGGATGGGACCCAACCTCTGAAACCTTCCTTCGAGAGGGAAAGCCACTGCCCCCCCAAAAGATTCTCCTCCATACAAAATCGTTTGGAAGTTTTTCCTTTCTTGTAGTCAAACTGCCTCTCTGAAACCTCCACTCATCTCTCCTGGTTCTGTCCTCAGGGTCAAATCTAATTTGCTGTCTTTCACATTACTTAAATCAAGTGATTGCTGCCTCTGCACCCTCCTCCCTTTTCCTGGCAATACTTACTTCCTGTAAGAAGACTCAGCTCGGCCCCCTTCACTGTATTCCTTCATGGCCTTCTCATATTCCCTCTTGGCCTCCTCAGCCTTTCGGTCCCATTCCTAGCATCCCACCAAAAAACACATAAGCAATAGACAGCTGGTCCCTATGCACAAGATGAAATCTCCTTTTTCTCCCTGGTGATGTCTTTATCCGCCCACCATCTGGCCAAAACTGCTTTATCACAACCCACCCATGAAATGAATTCCCACTCATCCCCACCCTGCTACCACTCCTTACCTCTTTCTTCTCTTTGCTCATCCCCTTCCAGATCTCTCCTGCTTTCTTAGAGAGATCCGTGATGCTGATGCCCGGGTGGTCTGACTTGATCTTTTCCCGACTAGCATTAAGCCACAACATGTAGGCAGACATGGGCCTCTTCGGGGCATTGGGATCTTTGCCCTTCTTACCCTAGAGCAGCAGGGGAAAGCCCAAGTGTGTTCATCTACCATGAACCCCCAAGGGGCATCACTTCCCTTGGACTCCTAGGTGTCCCATAGGAAGACTCCTAGAAGACCACGAAGAAGAGATCCCTTTCTTTCCAACAGAAGTCTAGCTCCCCTGGGTAGGAAAAGGGCTTGCCCTAACTGCATTCTCCTACAAGCTAATCCTAACTCTTGAGGAGAAGCTGCAGGAAGACAACCCTCCTTCTTGACTACAGAAAGGAGCTTCTCTGAAGAACCTGAAGGGAGCATCAGTGCTCTCTCTGATGGCCTTCCTTGGCTAGAACCCATCAGATGTGGGACGGCAGTCCTCACCTCCACAGGTTTCTTCCGGGACTTCCGTTCCTTGACGATCTTAGCTTTCTTAGCCAGTTTCTTCTTCTTTTCATCCCTGTCACTGTCTCCCTCATTACTGGAGGAGCTGGCAGAAGCATTGCTGTCAAACCTGGTAGGAAGAGAAGGCTTAGAAAGGAAAGGAGATGGAGGTAGAGAGGCCAAGAGGAAGCTCCACTCCCCGCCCCTGACCCTGCCACATTTGAGCAGCCAGAAAAAGCAGTGGGGTGGGAAGACTTCAATTCTTAAGCTCCTCACAGGCCTTTAATCTCCCTCTGTGCACAGGATCTGTTCCTTACTATCCATGTGCCCCGAGGAAAGTTACCTAGCCCATTCCCTAGGCCTCAGTTACCTGACAGTAAAAAGAGAAAGCTGGACTAGGTGAAGTTTCTTCTGGCTTTAAATTCTTATATTCTTTTCCAGATTAACTGATATGGGAGGGGCAGGGTGGTAACTACAATGGGACTCTATTCTCTTCATGGTCATGTCCTAACTCAACCTCCAATCTCCACTCAGCCCTATAGTAGACATAAGCTTTAGTGCAGAAGAGACCTTAACTAGTTATTACTTCAGCCTCCTCATTTTAAAGATATAGAAGCTGAGGTCCACAGAAGGGTCATGATTTCCCAAATGTATGGAGGCATTACACAAAAAGTCAGGATTTGAACTCAGTTCCTCCCAATCCAGTCCTCTTTCTACTGCCATGCGGTCTTGACCGGTCCTTTTACCAGGATGATTGCTGCACACCCAAAGGCCAAACACATGAGGCCCCTTCATGCTACTGGTAACTTGCTAGAAGCTAAGACAAAGAACATGGAAACATCTGCTGAGCCCAGAGACGATGGCCACTGCCTTGCCCATCTCTGGCAATGCCCAAACTCACTCCTCTGCAACATCATCCTCTTCATCCCCAGGGTTGAATGACTCATCTGCAACAAAGAAAAAGGGTACATTAGTGCCTGCTAGCCCTGTAGTGGATAGCAAGCACACCAGGCCCCATCCCTGGCCCTGTCTTGCCCTCTCCAAGGTGCAGCAAGGCAGAGCTGCCTAGCTCAGGCCCCCTGGGGTCAAGCCAAAGTCCAAGCTCACCAGTCTCATCTCCGGAGTCATCACTGCTGTCATTGGCATTCTCCTCTCGAATCTTGCCCTCTTCCTTCATTCGCTCAAGGTAGGCATCATGCTGGTCTTCATCCGAGTCAGCATACTCATCATAGCTCGGATTAATACCCTGTAAAAAGGAGAAAGAAGAGTAAGGAGCAGTTCATCACCTCCCCAAAACCCTTACACTCACTAGCACACTCAAGAGATTTCCCAGCATGCTCGTGAGTAAGATCAAATGAACAGCTCCCAGGAAAACCTAGTATCAAAACCTCCACACACAACTAACATGCAGGGCCTAGGGCCCAGGCACTTCCTATCCTGAGTTAGAAAAGACTAAGACTCTGGCAGCCCTGTGGAGGGCTCATGCTTGGTTAGGGAGGCTAAGCCATAGCCATGCTGAGGAAACCTGCGCCAGGAGGAAGGGGAAGAGGGGTCGCACGCACCTCTTTTTTCTATAAGGGTAAGGAGAGAAGAGAAAGTGAAAAAGTTGCCAAACCGACCCTCACCCCTACCCCAGAACAAGAGATGTCAGGAGAGTGAATGGGCCCAAACTGTTCAACCATGAGTACCTCTTTCAATCCTCTGTTTTTGATGTTGAGTTTCTTGGCATTCACAAAATCAAACAGCTTCCCATACTCCTCCCTGCAAAGAGAAATTAGAATGGTACTAGGGCTGGCTGGAGAGCCAAGGGGAGAAGGCCACAGGGTTATAAAACTTAGGAGCTCACAAAAACTTTAAGAGATCATCTAATGTAACCCCACAAGGGACACTGCCAGTCCCAAGCTGCTCCCTTCCCCAAAAGTACACCTTCTTATCAGTGATACACATAGACTTGTCAGGTCATACCAAGACCTCAACAGAATGAAAACCATGGATTACCAAAAGAGCAGAAGAGGCTACAACATGCCACAATAACACCAGAAATGCACCAAGTCAGATTAAGTGACATCTTGAAGAAATGTACAACTGGAAATGAGGTGGGCCCTTGGAGAATAAGAAGGAATGGAAAGCCTGAGTGTTGCATTAAGTATTCATGAAAAAAAAATTTTAAAGGAAGACATCTATCAAGCTGTTTATGGAAGAAAAGGGGACAAGAATCTGAGGATGAGAAGTATTTGGTACCAGTGGAGAGACTACTCATATCAATGAGCAGACTCAGCAAGGCTTTGAAGTAACACCAGGAAAAGGATGGGGGCGAGGCATGGGCATCAATCAGAGTATACGAGAAAGGAAGTGTGAGGGGTGCTCACCTCTCAATACTGCTGAAGGTGTACTGTGTACCCTGCTTTGTCTCGATTTCAAAGTCGAAGGAGCGAGTGGTGGTAGTGCCACGGGCAAAATTAACAAAGGAGATCTCGTCAAATCGGATGTGTACAGGTGGCTTATGTACATAGATGAAGCCCCGCTCCAGGGGGTACAGCAGTCCTGAGCTGGCCTTGTAGGAACAGGTGATGCACTGGGCCCCCGAGTGCCTGGCAAGGGCAAAAGACGTGTCGAGTCAGTGAAACGGGACCCCTGTGCTGGCCCCCTGGGGTCAAACCAAAGTCCCTGTAAAGTCCCACTAACTGCACCTGTGGTTAATGTAAGTATGTATCCAATTATTTCCATTTTATTCCCGTTAGAATGTAAGCTCCTTGAGGATAAGGACATAGGTTGCTCTTGCCTTTCTTTATACCCCTCACACTGGGCACAGTGCCTGGCACAAACCACAGGGTGGCCACAATAACACAGTAGGAAACTGACAATTCAATTGCACCATCCATGGGACCACGGAAGAAAAAGAGAACCACATACACAATACCAGGGGGCAACAGGTGATACCGATACTGGCATTCCCATTTTTATGTTTACAACATTCTTCTGTTACGCCACCTTAGGAGGTGCCACAGTCTTACATCTAAGAAAACTCATGCTCAGAAATCAACACAAGGTCCCGAGCCCAGGCCTCCTGCCTACCCCTACCTAGCCTCCTTCCCGCCACTTCTGCATCTCACCCCTGGAAGTTGCCGGGCACTGTGATCTTGCGGTTCACTAAGGCTTTCATGACACGGCTGACCATCTCATAGAGGGACCCAGACATGTTCTTGGTAAGACGACCCTCGAAACGCTTCTCCACCTCATCCCTACAACCACAGAAAACAACTAAATCAAACATTTCCTCATTAACTGCAGTCTGTGAGCGGTTCTGTCGTAGCTCCCTAGCTTACTCATTCATGTTGAGGGTCAGTGAAATGTCCTCATCCTTGGAGAAGAGAAGGATCAGGAAATGATAACGGGTCTGGCCCTGCTTGATAGGAGGGTCTAGGCTGATCTGAGAGAGATAAAGGAGACAGGGAGAAGGCCGAAGTAAAGACTCCACAAACATTGGGTGACTGATCCTAGCAAGCCTAGGAGGATACAGATTCACCCGACTCCACCTCTAGTCCCAAACTGAGAAGAATCCTCTCATCTAGATCCCAGGACTCACCACAAAGAACATCTGGCGCTGGTCCTTGTGAGGTAGTAGGAAAAGCCGTAACACGGTGGTATATGGGATTTTGTAATCAAAGGTCTTGCCATGGAGGTGCAGGAAGGTGGGATAGATGCGAATGTCATAACGGCCTCGGGGCGTCAAGCACTGAAGCTCCCGGAAGATACAGATGGCATCTCCAGTGGCCTGGATCACATCTGCCTTAGACAGCACATTCTGGGCAAAAGCCTGGGAAAGGGAGAACCTGCAATTAGCTGCCAGCTCACCCCTCCCACCCTCCACTGCTAGCTGCCAATCCTCAGCCTGCCCTATCTTTTTTTTCCTGCTTTTTGGAGGAAGATGCAAGACTTGCCCAAGGTCACATGGCTAGTAAATGTTAAGTGTCTAAGGCCACATTTGAACTCAGGTCCTCCTGACTCCAGGGCTAGTGCCCTATATGCTACACCACCTAGCCACCCTAGAAGCCCCAATTCTCACCTCGACAGGGTCAACACCATCTTCCTGAGTGGGTGGCACGTAGAAGCGCACCTCCATCAGGGACACCTCTGCATCATCGTTCTGGTGGAATTCTAGAGTGACCTCATTCTTGCCTGTGGTACACTGGGATACATTACTGAGAGGGATCTCAAAGACTGGCTGCTCGCCAATATCAAAAGACAGGAGCTGCCCTATGGAGGAACAACTAGATTGTAAGTTCTGCTAAGATCTCTGATTTTCTCATTTCCCCCAAGTGCTCAGTTTCCTCAGGGCAATACTTGTTGGCCAACTGATGTAAAACAGCAGAAGAGTCAAGAGTTAAAGGCAATCACAGACTCTGAAACCTATTTGATACAGATCATATGATTTGAGGAATTCCCAATCATTGCCCACAATTCCACATCTCTGTCTGGACTCACCACCGAACTTTACTGTGCCCCAATTCCAGCCCTTCACACACAGGTCCTTCTCTACCAATTCCAAACGATAATGTGATTTGAAGAAATCTGACAGTTTCTCAAACTCCTGCAGGGGAGAAAAATGATCCAATAAGCCTAGCTTAGGCCATCTCTGATATGCTCTGCTCAGAAAGCAATCAAATCAGTTTATTTTCACACCCCCAAGGAACCTACAATGGAAAAAGTATACTCCACTATAAACTAAAGAAGAACTTGCCCCTGGAGAATTGTAAAAGGGGTGGAGTCAGGTAGACAGAACCAAGATAATAAAAAAGAATGCTACCTAAATTAATTTATTCTGCGCCATACCAATTAAACTACTAAAGGATTACTTGGCAGAATCAGAAAAAAAAAGAAAGTTAATCTGTAAAAATAAAAGGTCAAGAACCTCAAGGAAAATAATGAAAAAAAAAGTGAAAAGCAGAGGACCTAGCAATATGAAATAGCAAGCAACTCTACAAAACAGCAATCACCCAAACAAATTTAGTGCTGTTAAGAAACACAGGGAAAGCTGAAGCAGATTAGGTACATAACACATGAAAGCAAACAAGCCTAATAGCCAAGTGCTTGATAATGCCAAAGAACCACGCTGATGGACTAAGAACTCCCAATATGACAAAAAGTATTGGGAAAACTGAAAAGCAGAAACAAGTATAGCAGAAACAAGGAGTAGATCAGCTTCTCACACTATCTATCAAGACACATTACAAATCAACATATAACAGAAACATTAAGGAGGATATCACAAATAAATCAGAGGGAGAAAGAAGAAACGACTTCAGATCTATTGACTGGGGAAGAGGTCATGAGTGAGCAAAGAAAGAAGTAACAAGGTAAGTATGGCCAGCAGAGCGGTGGGCCTGGGATAAAGAATCCCAAGTTCAAACCCAGCCTCAGCCACTTATTAGCTGTACGACTCTAGGCGAGTCCCTTCATTCACAACTGCCTCAGTTTCCACACCTGTAACATGGAGATAAAACCAGCACCTGCCTCCCACTATTGTAGTGAGGATAAAATGAGAGAACGTTTGCAAGAGCTTCGCAAACCTGAAAGCACCACATAGATGCCAATGTTATCAAAAGGGAGAAACAAGATAAAATAGCAATTTTGATAATATAAAATGAAAAGGGTTTTGCACAAAACCAAAGCGGCTATACTTAAAAGGGAAATAGGTAACCAAGGGGAAAAAATCATTGCAATAAGCTTCACTGCTAAAGGTCTCAATTCCAAGAAACATAGGAACAGATTCAAATTTATAATCAGTCAATCAGCATTTATTAAGTGCCTACTATGTGCCAGGCACAGCGCTAAGAACCGGGATC